>PXOD01000040.1:0-116061 GCA_003012165.1 Paramyrothecium roridum | reverse complement strand
TATACAAGCAAGATTATGATTTCGGCTAGAATAAGGTAATGCCATATGTGCCGGGTTGTCTCTTGGCTCCAGCCATGTTCTTACTTCGGACGGTTGATGACTTCTTGAATGATGCTTGGCTAGTTTAAAAATTTTTTTCGGAAGCTCATTTCGGCGTTGTAGCTGTGGATAAGACTGATAAGTTCAACATTGAGCCTCAGAAAAATAGTTTAGTTTCTGTAGTTATACTTAAAACCCAAATTGTGGCGATGCCTTACCTTTGGTCCGATGACAGACATAGAGACGGGAACAATTCCTCATGGCCTATTATTTGTGACTTATAGGGGAATGGAAAGACTGCTAAGTATCTAAGCATGGTTGATAGTAGTACCAACATCTCATTTTTTTTTTGTATTACCTGGGACAACAACATTCGGGACACCCTACTAGGAGGCATGAATGTTCGAATCTCAGCCTTTGTAGCCACGTTCATCAGGACTGCTGATACGATTTATGAGATTGGTCCACTGGCCCGCTTGGGCGAGAGTAAACCCACGGAAGATATTCGTCCCTGTAATCTAGCTTGTATCCAGGAACCACAATGATAGTCTTCTTGTTGTCGAGTATGTTCTTCAGGAACCAAGTGTAATGCAAGACTACTTGATTGAAAGTTTCTTGTACTTGTTCCGAAGACAGAGATTTCTCAGGTCCCTTTAGCAGCACGTTGAGTCGTGTGATCAATAAAGGGTGTTTTTTATAACGATGAGAAAAATCACGACCAGGGGAATCGCAAACGACTTATCAAAGCCGCTGTAGGACCTTGCAAACATCACATTCTTTCATGAAATCTAGCTTTGTACTCCTACCAAAAGCCAGCGAGATCGGCTCAAAAGCCATGGTAGGTGAGGTGATGAAAATCTAGAATTGGTCGTTAATAGTTTGAAAATCTTGATGCATCCCCTACAAAAACTCCGATTACTGACCTTCTCGAAGGTATCAGAGAACCTCTTGGACGAAGCAGCCGGTCTGGTCGCATCCCAGACTTCTTCAAGAAAATGGTCGCATCTCTCGTCCCCAAGCCGAGATGCTGTACCCGTGATCTAGTTGTTTGTAATGGCTTGAGCACCTTGTTGTAGGGCATAATGCTCCTTGGAATAGGATTTGTGTCGGACGCAAGGCAATGCTGAGCAAATTCCAGAATTTTTCGGCTAATTCGAGCAAAGAAGAGCGACAAACGGACTAGAAGTATTACCAACGGCAACGCACATGAAATCAGTGCCTAGCGTAATGTCCAACCATGAATAGACGGTCACGTCGGCGGCAGAGCCAGTGCTGCTACCGGTGGAGGCTATATAACCATCAATACGAGCATCGGCGGCATATGATAATCGTACCGATCGCTGACGACCTCTTGCCTGCCACCAGATCCTACCGTCTTCGTCTTCCCAACGACAAGTCCTCCGAGATCGACCACCGCCTTAACAGCAGGCGTCAATATTTCTGGAGCTGAGTGAAGCCTGCAATACGCTCAATTTCCGCAGCTTGTATGGGTACCTTTCAAGTGGAACAAATCTTTTATTCCTACTCGCAGGCCAGCCAGTGGTTGTGCATCGGAAGGGGGATTGCTTCACCTTAGAGGGGGCAACGACGCGAATTGATGGAGATTCGAAAGTTGAAGCATTGAAGTTCTCGCATCTTCGAATCCATAGAGGCTTTGCAATCAAAAAGAACTCGAACAGGATCAATGAGGGATAACTTGCGTTTGATGATGTGCCTGGGAAGGAGTGGTGCTCTGGACGAACTCGTCATGGTCATCAGGGTACAGCTTCCAGGCTGAATAGATGCCACGGATGGAGAAGAAATAAGGCCCTGGAAAGATTTCTTCTGAAGAAGAAAGGAGATAAGCTCGCTTGCAACCCCAAGAGTCCAACAAATCTCGAACAGAATCGCTGAGTGTCGTGACATCAGTCAAGATGAGGGCATTTCTCAGGAAATCATCACAGAATACATCACCCATCTTCAGGTATACTAGATGGTAAGCTTCAAGTTCAGCCCTCAAGGAAGGGTTCTTGCGTAGGATGAAGCATGTTAATGGGGCTAGACGCCAAACGCACCCCGGTGATGGCAGGACTCTACAGCCACTCACATCAAACTCGCTCCGGATAGCGAACGCCCTTTCGCCCGTCTGAACAACCGTGGTTGTATGCAGCTGGGGTGGATGGGGACCTTCACCGTCTGCTTGGCTTCTGCGAGCGTTCGATTTGTTCGTTGATATGAGGCAAGACAAAAGCTACAGGGGGGAAGACAGCAAGCCAGGCTCCTGGGCATCAGGAGATGCCGCGATCGATATCTTGTGAAGCACCATTCTCGAGTGAGTGTCTAGGAACGATACAATGAACCTGATGGCGAAGATGGAGGGAGACAGGGTGGTTTTTTGGCGGCTTTCCTTATATACCCAAGGTACCTTGTGTGAATGCCCCGCGGTAGTTACATCCAGTACTGCGTACCTTGAGGTAATGGGAGGTGACTTGAGTCCATCTCGATTGGCCATGGTGTCGACCGGAATGCGGTGTGTATGCATTGCATTGCACATGCTGTATAGGCGTCTTATCGATAGAGCTACTAGGCTGGTTGTATCTCTACATGAGGCACCTGAGATACATAAATAGGCACGGTAGCTACCTTGCCTGTATGCAGTCCCGATCTCCTAGGTACTAATATTCTCAACCTCCGGTATATGGCGGAACCGAATCTTGGTCAAGTTCGTTGCACACATTCAGCCTCATTCATCACTCCATCATTCTCTCTGTTAAATCCAGATGCAGTTGATTGCTTTTGTATTGCTTCTCCATCTCCATTGGGGTTAATTTCCCTCTTTCATGTAGTATTGGAAATAGCCTTGGCTTCACAACATAAAATACCATTCCACTTATTTTAGGTAGGACTTCATAGAGTTTATACTACATCTATTCTAAAAGTTCTTGCTCAAAGTAGTCGAGAACCCGCCTGAAAGGAGGCACGAAACGCTTTGTATCGCAACGCAGCCATGCAAATCAATTCTTAGTAAATGTCAATAAACCCGGCGATCAACCTGTTGGTTGCGGTACAACTGGCAAATCCATTGTGAGGTCATGGAAAGTGTTTTCATACCAGAGGTCGTAGCTTTGTGGTGGCCACTCGCGGTGATGGGTTTTGGTATGGTATAATTCCCGCATCGAAAGCAAATAATTGTTCCAATAGTTGCTGCACTCAATAGTGTCCCTAAACACAGCTTGCAGTAGTTCCTGGTATAATGACCAACCGCGAAAGCATGTGTCGACGCGAGCTTTTCACTTGCCATTTCTATTTCAGTCGTTGTAAGCGAGGCATGCAATATTGCCGCATCTTCAGTGGTAACAAGAAATATCCGCCCAATAGAACAGCTGCTTACGAGATAACTTGCTCACTGTTTCCGAAGTTCCTCGGATATAAGCTCACGGAGGGCCAAGATCCGCCATCGGCGACTGCCTAGTATGAAGTAGTAGTAACAGACCTGCATGTGCACGTGGTCTATTGGCTCTGCAAGACAGTATGCTGTCCGCCCTTGCTCAAGTGAATAAGGGCGTTGATTAATCGCTGATTTCAATCATCAGATATAAGAAGTATAATGGCCGCTTTCATAGGTAACACTCGGGCATTAATTAAAGCTTGTGATGGCATCTCTTCGTGATCACATTGTGGGGGTATTGTTCTGGGGAATTTGTATAGCGGCAACTTCTCATTCCACCTCCCCGACAGCTACAGTGAAGAACGGGACTTATGAAGGTCGATATCTCAGTTCATATGATCAGGATGTTTTCCTAGGTATCCCTTACGCACAACCGCCGATTGGGAATCTCCGATTCCGTGCTCCTGTCAGCCTCAAAGATAAGTTCAAGTCGAGAAATGCTACACATTATGCCGCCTCATGTGTTGGCTATGGGGTTCGTACCCAAGTAATCGTTTTGTTCAGCATGTTGACAACTCTAGAACTCAGACGCTTGGCCTCACCGGCTTAGCGAGGATTGCTTGACGTTGAATATTGTCAGGCCAGCTAAGTCTTCGTCCAACAGCAAGAATCTACTTCCGGTAGGCGTATGGATCCATGGTGGAGCCTGGACAGCGGATTATGCGGCAAATGGTAACTACAACACATCTTTTATCGTTAACGAGTCCTTCAAGATAGGAAAGCCTATTATGGCTGTTTCGATAGACTGTAAGTTGTACTTCAACGCGCTAAAATGCTCTGACCATTTGCAAGTTCGACAAGCCGCCTGGGGATTTATGGCTAGCGACGATATTGTCGGTGCTGGTGTTACTAACCTTGGGCTCAAAGACCAGAGACTTGCACTACGATGGATCCAGGAAAATATTCGTGCGTTTGGGGGAGACCCGACCAAAGTGACCATTTGGGGCGAGAGCTCTGGCGGTGGGAATGTAGCGTATCAAGCAACTGCCTACGGAGGCCGAGATGAGCGGCTCTTCAGAGGCCTTATTGCCCAGTCTGGTGGTGATTGGTTCCACATGAAGAACCTTTCAAACTTCCAGAGAAGCTACGATAGCATTGTCGCTGGTGTCGATTGTGGGAACAAAACGGACAAGCTACAGTGTCTTCGGGAAGTCCCATTCGAAGAACTGAACGACGCCATTAAAGCAGCACCAATGGAGTATTTCCCTTATGTGGATGGAGATTTTGTTCCTGACTACGCCTCAAACTTGATAAAAGCAGGGAAGTTTGTGAAAGCACCATTTTTGCTGGGAAGCAATGCCGACGAAGGATCCCTGTGGCTAGGAAAAGGGCCTGACAACGATGAAGAATTTAAGAGCATGGTCAAATCATACTCTGCGGACAACAAAACAATTGAATTCCTCATGGCCCTTTATCCTGACATCGACGCTATTGGTTTGCCAAGCAACTACGAAGTCCCATCAGGGGGATCGGTAGGGTCGCAGTACAAGAGGGCGGTTGCCCTGACGTCGGATTACTTCTTTGTCTCATGGCATCGATTGCGAACTTCAATGTGGTCAAAGTACAATGTTCCGGTCTACTCGTATGTATTCGACTCTCCTGGTTCGAACGGTGAGCAAATAGCCTACGTCGGCCGACAATCGATTGGCTCACAAATACCAGATCCAAGCATTGGCACATCTCATACGCACGAAATAGCATACGTCTTCAGCAATATTCTGGGGCTTGGCTATACAGAGGCTGAGAGGTCTCTGCGACCCGACTCACCCCGGAAGGTTCTGGACCTTGCGAGGCTAATGACCCGAATGTGGATCAGCTTTATTCACGATCTGGATCCCAATAACCATGGCGGTGAGTGATATCACTTCAAGAATAATGCGTTTCTGAGAGAAATAGTCCACCGCATTGACAAATGGCCATTGTACGATGCTACTGGTGGTGGCGGCAGGAACTTCCTCCTCCACCCAACCAAATCTCGTGCCATTCCGGATATTCCGCGCATTGCCGGAACGACTTTTCTCAACTCGATTGCCGCGATTAGCTTGGGCCAATAATGTCACCGAGACAGAATGAAACGGGCCCGAGTAAGGCACTTTCAATTTTAGTTTTACTCATTTGATATATGTAAGGCTTGTTCTGAAATCTAAATAGGTCGTGATGATTGAAGGGCTGCAATGAACATTTTGCTCCCAGTGAACCCGGTGGCCAAGTGGATGCCTAAATGCTGGGAGCTATTTCACTCTCCGAAGAGTATCTCTAGAACATGGTTTTGGATAATATATACATCCGGACTGCATCCTCTAGACGCACCGCGGTTTTATGATGTCGATGAACCTCGATGTTGTACTCCTATGCATGATTGAGCTCGCCCGTGCGTGATTATTGCTTAAGTATCTCTGAAGCACTGTAGTTGCACTTCTATCCATTACGAGCCCAGGTCGGCGAATTGGAAATTGAATGCTAAAAAGCAATGCAATTGCTTGACCAACGAAAGTGAGCACTCCTTTGAATATCTTACTTCCAGAAAGGGCAGTAATTAGCAATCATGGTTGTCATTGTACTCATTCGATATACTACATAGAGCCTATGTACACTCCTGCTTCATGAGACCATGAATCTCTGATCAATTAACCCAAGCCGAAGATAGGAATAAACTCTCATTGTCACACACTTGTCAGATTGACGTGGTGGTGAGTCTCCATTCTATTATCCTTCGTTCTTGCTTCAACCGTTTGCGTAGAAATTTGAAGGAGGGTTAGATATAACGATACCGGAGATCCAAAGACGATCAAAGAGTCGAGGATTATTGAGAGCTATCTTCCAAAAATTCCCCAATGTAGGCCAAATTCTCGGTGGCAGCCAATCCATAAAGCGCATAGGCATTCGTGCTCACAAAGTCTGTCTCATTCACGGGTACTAGAACTTTGCTTCCGCCAACAAAAGTAGTCTTCCACTCCGTAGCAGCGGTGAAGCCGTCAGAGTTGTAGAATTCTCTCCATGCGCGGGCCGCAGTCGTTGCGTTCTTCGTTTTGTACGCCGCGTATCCGGTGTATCGAGAATGGCCCTGCTTGAGGTTGAGTCTTCCGAAAGCTGCTCCGTAGCGAGCTCTCTGCTCGGCGGCATCCGCATTATAGTAATAGGCGTACTCAATGAAAGCCTCCTCAAAGCCCTTGGGAGTCTGGTCTCCAAGGTGATCGACGAGCTGGACAATCGTCTCCAACATACCGAATTGCCCCGACAGATGCGAAATGTCGACAATGCCCTTGTTGTCTGGATCATTGGGTGGAGGGGCCATCGCGCCATTCTCGGAGTTGTATAGAGCCTGGTTCGTGACGAAACCATTCTTTAGCTTGGCAATGTCAGCCATGCTTCGGAGAATCTTGGATTTGGCTTCCTCAGCTCGAGGGCCGCGTCTTTCCCATTCAATAAGCCATCCGCTGGCCATACCCGCCCACTCAATACCAATAGCGATAAGCAGAGCCTTCGGGTCAGGCGTGTATGGGATATCAGGCGATCGAACCTTGCGCCTGGCATCAACAGTGACAAAGGCTTTCTCGACATCGAGCATCTCGTGGACAATCTCTCCAGTTCGCTCATCACCTCCAGTGACATAGTAGAACACTCGTCTGTAGATCGGTGTAGAAATACGAGCCTGCTTTGCGCTGTCACCCCAGTGCTGCACACCGTGCCTTGTTCCGAGGCCTTTCATTGGGCCAATGTGGTACGAGTCGACATCTCCTCCATGGCGAGCCTGAGCCTCTGCAAAGCGATAAACAGATAAGTCTCCGGTGCGGAGGAATTGGTTCCATAGATACAGGTCAGGAGAAAGCTCAGAATTATCCCAGGCATACCCTCCGACATCATAGCGCCATGTATGCCTATCGTTATCGTAGGTATGGTGGAAGTCACCAAAATCCCAGAAGCCATAGAAGCGACGTGTTGCGACTTCTCCTTGATAGAACTTGTCTAAGAAATCGAGATGGCCCTCAATCTCAGTAGCAGCAGCACTTTGTGTAGTATTTCCCGGAACTTGCCAGTGAGTTCCGAGAGCCTTAGAAGCAATGATATGCTCAGATTCGGCAAACAAAACTGGTGGCTTGTTGGTGTTCTTGGTTAGAGCAGCAAGTGTTTCCTGGCTAGGCGTCTTGTCGAAACCATAGACGTAAATCTCACTGGTGCGAGCAATGCCATATGGCGTATCGTATCCTGGCTCATAATCTTCATAAGTAATTTCGAGACCTTCAAGCTGCTTCGCATAGGTGTCTTGGCCAAGACCGTCATGGTAGGGTCTCAGGTCTAGCGGTGGCGCTGAAGGACTGTACAGCCAGATAGTTATAGAGCCAGTATCCGATGCAGCATTTGAAATGTCAAGACTAGTGGGATAGCGTTTCCAGAAGTCACGGAGACCAACCGCCAATCCGCCGACGGTCGATCCACCAAGATAAGCGAGGCCGCCAGCCCGTGTCGCACCGGAGATCGTGACCCAGCTCTGACCTTGCTTGGTTCGCTTTTGAAGGTTGAAGCCATCGGCTGAGAGTTGAGTAAGTCTGTAATCGCCCCAGGTGGGAATGTACTGCAATCGAGATGTGACGCGTTGATCCCAAGTCGCCTTGTCCGGCGTAGTCCTACCCTCGTACTGGGCCAGACGGGCCTCGGCGCCAGGGTCACGACGGAGACCAGTGATTCCTTGCACGGCTTCATTGAGAAGTCCGCCATCGGGTCCTGCAATCCTGACGTGACGATTGTATAGTTCTTCGTCAGTGAGAGGGACTTCAAACTTCAACCCGAGACCAGAGATGAAGTCGCTCGTGGAGTTTCCATTGTAAACTATCGAATGTACAATCCGGATTGCCTCTGAGTTCTTGTACAGGTAAAAGCGGACAGTGAACGGCAGCCATGCATCCCGGCCACTATCCTTGACAGGATCGTGGATACCCTTGATAGTGACAAGAGCACGCTCGCTGCTCTGCTGAGACACTGTAGTGGAGTTGATCTTGCCGTTGAACTCGAAGCGCCGAACTGCGGCATCTACGGGCTCGTCATCCTCGCTATCGACGATGGCGTCCTGCGACCGAAGAATGAGTTTGCCATTCTTTCCAATGACATCTCCGTTGGATTTCTTGATGCTGCTGACAAGAACAGAGCCAGACTTGGGAAAGGCAGCTTCGATTTTGCCGGTGTTGATCACGAATTCATCGCCTGTGTCTTCGATAAGGCTAGTGGCCCTTGTCTGACGCGCCTCTCCTCGTCCAGTGACGGCACTTGCAGAGCCATTGACAACGGGAGGGCCGCTGGCTGTGATCGTGTAAGAGTCGGCGATTGCATCCTGGGGCGGCAAAGCGTGGGCAGACCACTTCACAGAACCATCAGACCAGTAGGCAAGGACCCAGGATTGCAAGGCTTCCCCGGTTGACACGCTAAATTCCGCCTTGTTGGCATCGAACTTTCCCTTTGGCCACGGAACGCCAAACGTGGTGCCGGCATGATACGAAGGTGTTTCTCCCAGCCATCGGACCGTCGCGTCCTGTGAGGTTGATCGACAAGACGGCGCGGCGGCGGCAAGGCCAAAGACCCCGAGGGCAGCAAAGGCTGGGAGCATTGTCAAAAACTCTGAACTCCTACAGCTGAAGCAATTGCCGTATAGAAGAAGGCAAAGGACTGTACAGAAGCGAATTTTGTGGTTTTATCAAGTCGCTCCAGCCATTGACGTCTCATCCGATCATCCATCTGACGCAATATTTCGCGATAACAGGTCATTTTGTAGATCCACAATCTAATATATGTCGCAGCATTAGCAAGCGGCCCCAATAGCCCGATTGGGGTCACTGGTTGCGCACCCAGCCGCAAACGCTCAGAGATGTCCCGAGAAGGCCTTTCCTTAGACGTGCCGAGCTCCGAAGCATCTGGACAGCGTCGCATTGCGTGATGGAGCCATCCAGTCACGCCTCGGATGAATGAGGGTCTCAGCGATGGTCCGAAAGCTGTCCCATGCAAGGAGGGGCAACGAAACTTGCCAGGGATCTCCATGCATCGTACTCGCACTAAATTATCTCCTGTTGGTACTGGACCGGCGCTGCGGAACGGACGGAACATCGGAGGAGAATGAGTCCGCCCAGAGCTAGAATGGATGAACCTATGCAAAGATAATCTCCCGCTCGCGAAACCCCGCCTTTGCAAGGGTTCAGGGTAGCTCAAAGTGGATTTTTGGTCCGGAACTTCAATTGAGAGGACGTGTAACTTCAATCAAGCTGCCATTCTTCGCGGTATAGCAAATGAAGATCGTGCCGAAAAGCTTCTGAACCTCAAGACCATGATCCCATTCGGCCATGAGCGATACCGCGTATGGCATAGGCGAGTTCAAAAAGAAAAGCACGTACAGGATATGTTTTGTATTTACTTAAGTGAGCATTTAGAAAACCTAAGAGCATGACGCCCTGACATTCCACCAAATCAAAGTGTCAAGAGCAAAATGAGAACGTTTCACCAGACTGGGAACCGGCCCTGGGTCGCGCTGCTAAATAGTTAAATAAGGTCCATGAGTTGCGGCTTCTGTCGGAATGTAGCTGGTCGCTTCTTGAGGGTTCGAAGAACTAGAGGTCCCGAACTGACGCACGTTTGCGTTTTGCAGATGGAGACAGGGGGTTGGTTCAGCAAGTAGTTCACAAGTGTTGAGCTTGTGGTAAAACTGGTCATCATACAGATTAGTGCAGAACGAGATGGCTTAAGACAGCTCGACGTGAGCACTGAACTGAAGGCTGTAGATGCATTGTACAGCGTGATGACAAAGTTTCGCTCGTTACTGCATCATGAAGCTGTGAGAGTAAGTGATTAAAGGCGCGAAAAGCATTAATAAATGAGAATTAAATATCAGACATCATTACTAACTCTAACATTGAAGCATCGAAAGGGTTTAATTCTATTATTGTTCTTACTATTCTCGATCAACCTGCTGTACCTGGACAATATTGACTCTGTCGAGTTTTCTTCTTAGCGGATGATTCGCCCACAGCAAAGTCTTCAGGACAGCGAACAAGTGATAGTACCACCATACCATCACAACTTGCTGCCCAGCTTCCAAGGTACAAAGATTGAGATTGATCATTATTTGTCAGATCCAGCGAACGCTACGCCACGATTGTTCCAGAATATCATGCATTCTCAATATTGGTACCAGCCAGAAAGCCAAAGGAATAATCTTGTCATCTTGATTTCTAACTACACCATTGCTCAATAATTGTCAGTAAAAAAAAAAAGACCGATCAATTTCCTAGCATTTTCGTGCGCCGTGATGCTTGTTTTGGTAGGGATCGTCTAAGCCAGCTGAACGCTTCGCCCCCAGGATTCATGGGCCCTAGCTCACTTGAGCAACCGCGCGCACATGTTGCGAGGCACTGCGTTGGATCGCTTACATGCTTGCCCAAAGTAATTTACAGGCGATGGACTTGCAGGGTACCGGTTCGGGCGCCGAAAGTTGGCCACCAAGGCACCCTGAATCTCATGATGATCCTGAGATTCCATCCATGGGGGCCAAATCTTGTGGAACGCGATTGGTAGCCATGCTCCTAGTAACACGGCTAGGGCATCAATTTGGGAAAATGAACGCTCAACGTCTTATCTTTGGTTCCAATAGGGCCTGCATGTATTTGAAATAGCCCTTGGAATCAAGGAAGGAGTCTCAAATGTAGGTATAAAGAAGCGCCATCGCCTCTTCATCATCAATAGAGTGCAGCCATACAGCCAAGGTCAACAATATACCTGCACAATGAAGCTCAGCAACCTCCTCTCCCTTCTTCCGCTTGCTGCTGCCAGCAGTATCACGCCGCGCTGCCCGAGCAAGCATCCAGCTCCCAACGTTCCGGAAGAATGTTGTTGCTTGACTTACAAAGCTGCTTGCACCATGAACATGGAGCGGATGCTTCACGTCAAGCTGTTCTACAACCGCAAGCAAGGTATTAGCCCCGAAGAATTCAACCGCTACTGGGCAAACGACCACGCCGCTCTTGCAACGCCTTTCCACTTGCGTATCGGTGTCGTGAAATATTCTCAAGTTCGTACCATGGGTCCCGTCGATATCTGGATATTTCCCTCGTGAGACTTTCTGACTTATGCAATCAATACAGTATCACTCCACTCCTGAGTTCCGAGACCTTATTCGGGTTCCAGGCGGGCTACCAGTTCTTGAATTTGACGGCGCTGTAGAAATGTGGGTGCCCAATATCGAGGTCCTGCAAACCATGAACCAGGATCCCGAATATGTCAACAAGATCCAGCCCGATGAAGCCAACTTCATTGACTTGTCATCTATGCGAATGATAATTGGCGTCGATTACATTGTTGTGGAGAATCAGAATGCTGTAATGGACCATGGCCGGAAATTCTGATCAGAGACCTGATGAGGCTTCCTCCGGAGGATGAAGCCATCCGATGAGGGACTGAATCAGCCAGGCTGTATTTCGAAACCTACTCCTTGTTCACAAGATAACAAAAGAATTAATCTCAAATGCGATTTGTTCTCGCAAATTTTCTGGTCACTAGGAGTTTTGATGAAGATTACGCCAAGCAAGTATAAAAACCTCGGAGCCTGCATTCAGTTCAAGGGGAAAATTCCTCCACCCACCGTACTGCATCCTGCGGAAGTAGAAGTACAGTTAATTTACTGGGGTTTAAATTATGAACTTGACAAATCAAGTCTTAGCGAGATACCTCAGTAAAACCCTGAAGGATTTATCCAGACATGGGTGTAAGCCAAGGGGCCGGTCAGCTTGTCTGGGATACTCGCGCCTCGCTTTTCGCGCTCGCGCCTACTACTCCCAGCTTCTACCAATCCCACCACTTGTCTTCCACAGTGTTCAAAATGCTCACATAACAACGGAAAACTCTTGAAAAGTGGCAGTTGGCTTCCGGCCACGGCTCCCTTTTAAACCGCTGCCACATACCTCTTGTGCCACGATGTGAAACAAGCCCCGAAACTTGGAGGTTCTTCCACTCTAAGCGAAGTATCGCACAACGTCAGTAGCTGCTAGTGTTTATTTCATGGTCTATTCGATGGCTTGAATTGATCCGTGTATTGAGAGCTTGCATTTTCTTGAGAAATTGATGCCGAGTCTATACGCAATCATGTTTTGCTTCTAATTTCTTTTCCTGCGAAGGAGTAGGGAGGGTGAACCAACCACTAGCAGTATTTGGAAGAAAATGTCTTGCACATGGGTGATATCTCAGCCCTTGACACGACAGTACTAAACCCGCGGATGCCGGCGATGCCTGTCCCCTCATCACCCCCAGGAAGTGAATTATTTCAACCAGGTAGGTGGCCTATTCTCTGTCCCGGGTTAGTTTTACAGTGATTGGAGTATAGTAAACCACAAGCTGCAATCTCTAAGCTTTCTTTACCTGTCCTTACCATGCAATATGCAGTGCCTCACCCTTATTGTTCCGGCGTTTGTTGGCCTTACCCTGACACAAGCTTTTGAAGGGCCTGACGTAGTGGCAGTGATTTAGTCATCTTTTGACACTCAAATGTAGCTTATTACAAGGGGAAAATTTCTTCATTTGACGGCAACTTGACTATGCCGTTACTCTTTGAATACTGCACAGATTTGACCAAAGCCCCATATTAACTGTCAGTCATACAATCTCTACTCAGATATACTGCTAATGTTACCATGATGCAGTAAGCTTCTCTTGCTTCATTTTCATACTTGCGCACTCTATACGTAAGTCTGCGTCCATTTCGAGTTCTGCGCAGGGCTGATGTTTTTGAAGCGATACAGAGTGAAAGAAGGAGCCAGTTTGTTTCTTTGGGCATCAAAACTTTTCCTTCCTTGATTCCCATCAAATCTGTGTTATGCTGGCATGACGACAAAGATTGTTCTGAATGATTGGTTTAGTGTATAGCCAGCAGACTATGTTGGCACTGTGGCGGCAAAGCAAGAAAATACGCGGTAGGCGGTAGAAAGCAGACGGTCTACTAGCCTATAATTCTGTCAGAGTAGCAGAGCAATATTCGACAAATTTCGTGCGACTTTGTAGTCATGTCTGACAAGAATGGACGAACTGTTGAACTGACTTCCTGGCAGCAAGACGACGACTCAATCGTCAGATGTCCAAGTCTGATACTCGCCTCCATGTTCTTCCACGAACCCGAAAACGAGAAATAGGAAGGAATTAGTAAATGTTCATGATATGACTGAAGTCATGAATACTTTGAAAAGTAATTAACAGCCAAAGCGTTTTGCAAGCTCGGAGTCATTGCGGCGACGAGCCTACAACACATCAACGCCTCAGGATACCACTCATTTAGACAGGGCTCTCTCTTATCTTTCTAATGAAATACAAAAACACTACCTTCCTGTAGTTAAACAAAATTTCTCTTGTTTGATGAGAAATATGGACTTGGTGCATCCCGAAGCCGAAGCCGGAGGTGGATGTGGGAGTGGAGGTGAAGCCGAAGCCGAGGCCGAAGCCGACGTTCATGCCCATCACGATGATTCAAGCGTTAGGGGCCGCTATACATGGTGCAGAATTGCAACCGAAGCCGAAAATGAGGTTATGAATATCTGCATGTCTTGATGGGCCCGTCATGTGACTCATAACGGGGCGGGATCTGACTTCTTCCCGGAAAACAAAACTAAACTTCCCCACTCATTAGTTGAGGATCTTAAACCAGAACTTGCGCTAGATCTCTGTTGGGTACTTCAGGACTGGCTTGAACCTTTGACTCGCTGACTCTGTTGGGGTAGAGGGCCTCTTCTAATCACCATGTCTCCAACTGCGAAAATTGGCCACGATGAGACATCCCCGCTCCTCGCGACCGCCACCACCACGGCGCCGCTCGTGACGCCGACGTCGGCTGCCGTAGCGGGCGCAGAGTTGGGTGTTGATGTAGGAGTTCAGAACGACGTATCCGAGAATGGGAATGCTCAGAAACCCTTCAAAAAGCCAAACATGTTGATCATTTTCCCGGCCATCTCTATAGGGGCGAGTTCAACCGCGCCGATGCCCCATTCACTGGTTGCAGGATGCTAACTCCCGGCGCAGATTTTCCTGGCAGCTGTAGATGGCACAATTGCTTTGGTCAGCTATGCGACCATATCTAGCGAACTGGATGCCTTGAACTTGGCGTCGTGGATCATGACGGCGTACAGCCTCGCACTGGCCTCCTTCCAACCTCTCTACGGCAAATTGTGCGACATCTTTGGCCGCAAAGAGTGTTTGCTGATTGCATATTCGATGTTCGCCGTGGGCTGCCTGGCCTGTGGCTTTGCTCGCTCGATTGAGCAGCTCATCGCCGCACGAGTGCTTCAGGCGGTTGGTGGCGGCGGACTCGGCACGGTCATCTCGATCTTGCTCACATCACTAGTCTCCCCTAAGGACCGGGGAATATGGCAAGGCATTTTGAACATAGTCTACGCGCTAGGTGCAGGAGTGGGAGCTCCCTTGGGAGGCTTGCTCGCTACATCGGTGGGCTGGCGCTGGTCGTTCTTCGGGCAAGTACCACTTTGTCTGATTGCAATTCTGCTCGTAACCTTCTGCCTTGACGGCGACATTGGGCGTGTCAAGGGCCAGGAAGAGCAGCAGACATTGGTGTCCAAGTTGCGACGCGTGGACTTCCTGGGCTCTGGTAGCTTGATCGTCATGATTGCAGCATTCATTTTTGGCTTGGACCGAGGCAGCAATGTTTCCTGGACTGTTCCCGAGACTTACGTATCATTCCTCACCGCTGCGTTGGCCGCAACGTGGTTCTTTTATGTCGAGACACGCGTTGCTCGAGAGCCCATCATGCCGCTTGCGGTCATTTTCAGTGCTGGTCTGCTCCCCATATACGTGGCAGCCTTTTTCTGCTTCGTTGCTATCATGAGCTTGGATTTTGTTATTCCTCTCTATTATCAAGCGAGGCAACATTTCAGTCCCCAAAAGGCGTCTTTTTACATGCTGCCAGCCCTAGCGGCTGGCGTCTTTGCTGCTCTTTCTACCGGCTTTTGGATGCGACGCAGTGGGCAGTATTACTGGGCATTGATATTGGCATGTACTTTGCAAATCATGGGAGCAATCATTGCCTTCCTTCTAACCGGCCCTGTGGCAGAGTCTACTGCTGGTTTGATCACTTCGCAAGTGGTGACCGAGCTTGGTGTGGGAAATGCGGTGGTATCTGGGCTTATCGGTGTCAGTAAGTATAGCCGCTCACACTGATTTCTGCGATGAACAATGAAAAGGCCTCTGCTGACATTAATCTGCCCCAGTCGCTAATAGCTCAGAGAATAGCGTAGCAATTGCGACTGCTATGTACTATTCTATACGGAACTTGGGTTGTGTGCTCGGAGTTTCCGTTGTGTCGACTGTTATTCAGCAAGCCTTGCGAAATATCATGGTGATAGAGCTACAACCCCACAATGTCGATGTTGATGCCATTGTAGAGGAAGTCAGGAAGAGTCTTGATTCCCTTCGAACGTTGGATCCAAAAATCGCCGCCATTGTGCGCGAATGTTATGGAAAAGCTATCAATCGCGGCATCTTGGTGATATTAGTCATGGCATCTCTTACCATGATACCAGCATCGCAAGTTCGAGGCGGGAAGAAGAAGATAAGCGATTCAAAGAGTGCTGAACACAGCAGCGAGAATGAAGTATAGTGGTAGATTGCATGATGCGGAAATGCCCCCTATTGCAATCGAGGCTGACAGACAGTGATCCAAGTCCGCTCTGACGTTCCTGGACAATCGAGGAGGCAAGGGGCCCAAGATGGGGCAAGGCATTCAGAATTTGACAAATTAATGCTAACTGTTTTATCTCGAACAAAATTACCATTAGAATAGACGGTTAGCCAACTACATAAATATATTCCATACATCTAACAAGCTTGTTCCGGCGCACAATACGAGGTGCTTGGTCACAGCCGGCATGAAGCAAGCGGGGTTATGGGTTAGCCCATGTTGTCATTACTAAAGAAGACGAGTGATGCGGGGACAGAAGATGGGGTGAAATGTGGGCTTTGCCTAAGCATCATCCATTAGACGCCAAAGAATGGCGCTTGGGCAGGCTCACCTAACATCCTCTCAAGCCTCAAGTATGCAAACTGCGGTCTTGCATGCACAGCCAGTCTCCACGGTCCACAAAGCTCCTCGTTCAAATCACCATGCTGGAACTTCACTGCTCTGGGTCACCCTACGAGGTAAAACATAATTTCCCTCCTTCGACCATGCCTTGGTAATACTGACTCGCAGTCCCAGATAGGCATTCAACATGGCTCCCAGGCGAAGGACAAAGTCCACAGTTCCCTGTCATTCTACAACAACCTTTTTCAGAAAACATGCTCCATGGAATGGGCTGACGTATGTAATGAAGCTAGTAAATACATCGGCCCACTAACCAAACACTTTGATGCCTACACTGAAGAAATGCGAGGCATCGCAGACGGTGCCGGCGTCTCATTCCTAGACATCCTTGCCCTGAATGTCCGGACGGAAATCACGTTCGGCCTCTTCACGCAGCGCAAGGCCAGTCCACCGTTGGACGGGTGCACATCGCTGGCGTATGTGCTGGATTCCGGGACATCTGTTCTTGCCCAAAACTGGGATTGGCAGAAGGAACAAAGCGAAAGTCTATTTGTGTGCCATATCGAGCAGGTCGGAAAGCCGAAGTTCGTCATGGTAACTGAGGGAGGCATTATTGGCAAGTTGGGCTTCAACGAGCGAGGTGTGGGCGTCTGTATGAATGCCATCCGTGCCAAGACAGTGAATACTCTTCAGCTGCCGGTTCATTTGGCCCTTCGAATGATATTGGAAAGTGAGTCTCGCCAGGAAGCAATTCAAGACCTTCAGAACTGTGGCATCGCTGGCAGCGCCCATATCCTAGTTGGTGACGCTACCGGCTCGACAGGTCTCGAGTGCACGAGCATCGGCATCAAAAGGATCGAAATGGACCATGAGCGCAAGGTTGTGCACAGCAACCACCTCATCCTTGAACATCCACGTGCCGAAGAGTCTCCATGGCTACAGGACTCGCCGTTCCGCCTGGCGCGGATGGAGGAGTTGCTGAGCGCCAAGCTTAAGGAGTCGCCCGGCATTGACGAGATTTTTGAGCTTTTCAAGGATGAAGAAGGGTATCCGGCGTCAATCAATAGGCTTCAGGTTAACGGTTGCGAGACACAGACCTTGTTCACAATTCGAATGGACCTGACGGCGAGAAGAGGGTTGGTGACGTTTGGCAGGCCGACAGAACATAGCGAGTGTATAGAACTACACCTATAGATGCGGCATCGTGATGGAGACTGGAGCCATTGACTTGAAGAATATGATGACCACAGTTTGAGTATTTCCACGATCGTGATCCCGAATCTGAGCATACAGGCGTTTCAATACAGAAATGGCCTACTGCTCTGGACCGTTAGCAGCTCAAGGCTGCTTTTGAAAGCCATAGGCTCTAGACTCAAGCAGCCCCGGAACGCCCAATTGAGTATCCCTTCCTTGGTCAGAAATTCTGCTTCTATCACTTGAAATAAAAGCAAAGTGACGGGAGTGACCTCTTGAGCGTTTTACGCATCCCTTCCCAATTGTGTCAAAAGCATTCAATCTGACATATGTCGCCCTTCGGACATTTTCACGGAGATGATCGGTGGGTTTCAATAGACCAATCACTATACCCTGTCTCTCTGCCAGGGTCCATAGTCCATTTCGGACTTGCTTCTACTAATATTTCCATTGATGGAGGTTGCCAAGCACGAAGCCGCCTGCCGAAGCTGAACCCGAGACTGCCAGGAACCAGCCTTGAGAGGCGCCCAGAGGCGCCACTGATCCAAGAATGAGAAGTTACATATTCGATTCTCCATAATCCCCACATTAATGGCGCTTCAACGTTGCATCGCATATCCCCCGACGGGGCGTCAAATGAGGGGGAGCGGTGTGCTCGGTTGTGACGTAAAGTGGCAGGTTAAAGAATGTGAAAAAGTTCTGTGATTCCCTTCGTAATTTAGCTCACTTCAGACACCATCCGCGATCATGACTGTCGCGTATCTGAAAGCCTTCGCGACATGGGCCTGCTTCGTGAGTGTCACGACAGCACAGTCCGAACACGCGCTCCGTGACCTCAAGTCGCTCAACGCACGCTATGACTACGTAGTTGTTGGCGGAGGCACAAGCGGGTTGGTTGTTGCAAATAGGCTAAGCGAGAACCCGAATAGTGAGCTCTTACACAACCACAGGTTCTATCACGACTAAGGCTTACAATATGTTGCAGATACTGTATTGGTTGTCGAGTACGGAGACTTCGCAAACACCATCAACGTAACGGTTCCTTTCTACACGACACTGGACCAAAGTTCACGACTGTACGATGTCAATTCTGTTCCCCAAACCAATCTAGCTGGCAGAGTTGCGCCCCTGCGAATCGGCAACGTTGTCGGCGGGAGCTCCACCGTGAATGGCATGGCATGGGACCGTGGATCCGCGATTGACTATGATTCCTGGGAACAGCTTGGTAATGTCGGGTGGGGATGGGACACTCTCTTGAAGTACTTCCGCAAATCTTCTAGATTTGGACCGCCAGCCTCAGAGTTCATCGATCAGTATGGTTACGAGTGGACTCCTTCGGCGTACGGGAACGGACCAATCGAAGTCGGGTATCCTTCATGGCAGTGGCCAGCAGCAGGTGAATATTCTCAGTGATCGGTCGCAAACATGAGCTATGTTTCTCTATGCCATGGACAAACCGCATCCAATAGCAATTGTACTAATTTCGGTTTTGGCAGAGCCGATGGCGAAAGCCTGGACAGAAGATCTCGATACTCGTAGGCTAAAAGATGGCGCAGACGGCAAGAATGTTGGCATCGCTTGGCTTCCTCAGAACTCGGATGGTAAGAAGGCAACGAGGTCTTCAGCCGAGACTGCCTACTATAACCCAGTAAGCAGTCGGCCAAACCTTCATCTGCTTGTTCGACATTACGGCGCAGCTGTTCGTTTCAATGGAAAGACCACCTCGGGCGTGCAAATCACCGGACGAGATGGCAAGCAGTCGAAGTTTATTCGATCAAAGAACGTGGTCCTCGCAGCGGGTGCTGTAAACACTCCTCGAATCCTTCAGCTATCAGGCATCGGACCAGCTAGTCTGCTGAAGCAATACGGCATCAAGGTCGTAGTTGACCTGCCCGGAGTTGGTGCCAATTTTCAGGACCACCCTTCTTTCATGATGTTCTATCAGTGTATGTGCCCCTTCTTTCCACAGCTGTACAGAGCTTTAGAAGCTGTGAGAGCTGACGTTGTCTTTCCAGTCAACAACAACACTCCCATCAATCCCAATTCCATGAACGACCCGGAATTTGCGAATGCCGCCTGGGAAGAGTATCAAGCAAACAAGACCGGCCCATTATCCCATGCCTGGGGTAATCACATAGTATTTGAGTCACTGCAAGGTCTTGATTCTCAATATGAAGCAATTGCCGACAGTCTCCAAGGCCAAGAACCGCTGGCATATCTTCCCACAATATACGCAGAGTACCCATCTCTTCTGCGGGGATTCTTGAAGCAGCGGCGCATTCTCCACTCCCAACTCAAAAACCCTGAAGCTGGAGTCCTGGAGGTGACATTTGGCGGCTCAACAGCCGTGCTTGTCGCAGTGCAGAAACAACTATCCAGGGGCACGGTTTGGATCAACAGCAACGACGCAGACCCGTCGATTGCGCCACACATAGACTTCCAGACGGCTGCGAATCCCATTGATATGATCATGGCGCGCCTTGGACTGCGCAGAGCCCGTGAGTTTATGTCGTCTGATACCGTTGCATCACTGGAGCCTGTGGAAACATACCCCGGTCCCAGTGTTGATTCTGATGTCGAGATCGAAAACACCATGCGAGAGGCCTTGCTTAGGCCTAGCTTCGACCATCCTGTAGGCACGGCTGCGATGATGCCGAAGGAATTTGGAGGCGTCGTCAACACCAAGCTTCAAGTTTACGGAGTCCAAGGACTTTGGGTGGTTGACGCGAGTGTAATGCCACTGGTCCCTGCCGCACATACTCAAGCTACCGTTTATGCCGTTGCAGAGTATGCTGCAGATCTTATCTTGTCTGATTATTGAGGGTTATCGATGGAATAGAGGCGGGTGTACCGTATAAATTTGGTAGCAGCCTTCACTTCAAATACACCCCTGGCTATCACTCGAAATAGGCTTCGGACCGTATAGTTTACCACCGTGCATGTCCTCATATCAACCAGCCTTGACCACTGTAGGAGTGACAGACCAATATCTTGCGTAGTTGGTGTCGGAAAGTCAAGTCAAGTGACAATTTGAATTTAGAAGAAGAGATCTTCGAAGCACATCCCTTTCAGCGAAAGCAAGTGACGAGACTGGGATTGCATCTGTACTGTTGTCAATTTTAGCCAATCACAATGTGGAAGAAAATCTTGAGCGAGCCTTCAATATGCAAAGGACTTTGTGTAGATTAATTCATAGCTCTTTGTCAAACCATGAGTGCTATAAGGAACATGGGTGTGAGCATGAGGATTCCAGGAACCAAATAGAATGCAGCGCCTTGCTTATCGCCATTGTTCTCTTCGCCTTGCGCATTAGTTCCGTTACCATGGGAATCCTGACCAATAGTCCCAGTTTCACCGGCTTCATGACTGCTGCTGCTATTCCCTTCATCTATGTTGTGGCCACTGTTCTTTCCGTCCCTGATACCATCTGTTTCTCCAGTGGGCCGCGCATCTGCGCTAGCTACTGTGACGGCATGGACATTGTTTTCATGTGTCCATGTGAATGTTTCTCCACTAATAGGGGACGTAATGACCCCAGCCAGATTGCTTGTCGTTAGCGTTCCGCTGGCTGGGAAGTCGTTGGGGCGGTAGAAGCTGGCTGAGGAGTTTCCGCCTGGTGGCGTGAAATCAAAGCCTTCCGGGCCACATGATAGTTTTGCCATCGCATCGCCACACCATTGCCACTCAACGAAAGTCTCCTTCAAAGACTCAAAGAAGTGACCGAGTGGAAGTGATACAAAGTCAGTACTGGGACAAGCCTCGTAAAAGCTGCTGCAGGGTTAATTATGAGAGTTTTATAATGGAGTCACCTGGAGCAACATACGCCGATAACTCAGCTGAGGTGCCACAGCAAATACAGGCATTGCTGAACAGGTCTGAATCAGCAGTTGAGGCATCTTCGGCAACTAAGTTTTCTGCAAGTTCTGGCTCCTTCCGCCCGCAAGTCCCGAGCTCCTCCCATGCGCGATGATAAGAGGTAAGAAGTCTCAAATAATTGCATGAGCACGAGCCTGGCGCGTCATTTGGTGGTGGATAGAACGGAATATTGCTGTAGTCCGGTGTTGAGCACCATGTTTCCAGATCACCCACGGTCAACTGATACTCGCAGGAGTAAGCTCGGTCCCAGCAGTGCGAGGCGGCGCAATTCATCTGTTCTTGCGTTCGAGTGCAGGAACAATCTCTCTCACAATAGTCCTCAGCGTCTCTGCAGGTGGCGTTGGCGATACATTCTGCCCATGAGGACTCTGCAGTCGCGTAACATGCCTCCATGCCAGCTGTGTCGACGCAGTTTTCGGAATCAAAGTATCCAACCTTGGCTGCACCGGCCAAGGCAACCGACCCCAAAAGGGCGGTTGACTGCACCAGCATCGTGAACGGATTGACGGTGGAACCGGTCTTGGACAATGGGAGCTCGAAAAAGAGATGAACAGGGAGCCGCATCTGTAATTAAAGTCACGAAGTGGACCTATTGTTCTCTGTGCTGGTCTTGGCGTGAGCAAGGACATCCGATAACCCGAGGTAACAGGGGACAAGTGGAAATGAGGCTCCACCGTTCGCAAGCAGCCTTACAAGGGAGTCAGGCACCCTTTCGCGCTTCGTACTTTGTATTCCGAGCCCTTCTTGAGCGATCCGTCGTCACGCCCCAGTTTGGGACTGCTTATTTACTTTTCAGGACCATCGACCAACATCCGGTCCCGATAGCAAGAAAAAAGCAGAGTCTGAAGTTTCTTGCGACGCTGAACAGCCACTGCTAGAATCATTCGTGGCTAGCCACCCCTCCACCTGTCCAGGCATGTTAGATATTAAAACTAATAATAGAGCGGAAAATAAACGTGTAGCGAGCAAGAGCAGATCATTTGGAGGTAAACGGAGTCTCGGCGCTTCAGTGAAGAAACTTACATGCTGGTATGGCTATAGGGACCTGGTTGGAAATCGTAAGGGGGGACAGCTTCGAGTCTACAGTGTGCTTATTCCCACGTGACAGGGGTTGTAAAACCAGCGGTAACAATGTAGAATAGCGAAAAAATAGCTTGAAGGCCCCAGACGCGATTTGCGAGCATTCATAAATTTAGCTTTTAGTAGATATATATGCATTTACTCTGCGGTGAAGTCATTGTTCTTCTACCTTATTTGTGCTTCACAATTTTACTGTCCATATTGTTCTGTTCACCACTGACACATACTTAAGTCGTGGCAAAGATTAGCGGCAAATGCCCGATTGTTCCGCTACGGGTTTTGGGGCTACATCGTTGGGATGGAACAATCGATGACGTGAGGAGACCCCAATACCTTCTCAAAACCCGATATGTAAAGCCAGCCATAGCCTTCCCAGTAATTGTGACCAGGAGCAAAGAAATGAACTGCATCAGCTGGTTGATCCCACTTCGACAGCAATGGATTCGCTCTCCTTTGCATCTATGAGTCGTCGCATAACCCGGTCCATGCGACGCGACGGCGCCAGCAACCCGCAGGATGGACGCGAGACGACTCAGCCAGCATCACATATTTCCATCTCTACAATGACAAAAAAGTCTGTCATAAAACAATTGCCCCTTCCTACATACTTGAAAACAATTTCCGCAAGCCGCACGCCGACGATACATGCTCAACGATTCGGCTTGATTCAGGAAAAGGTAGCCTACAATCTATACCAGCTCCTTGTAGCCGCCACCCTTTGGAACCGTACAAAGGGCTCCCAAGCCAAGCCTGTGTTTGTGGAGCTGGTACGGAGATACCCCTCTCCAGAAGACCTTGCCAGAGCTGCCGAGTCCGAGCTGGCAAACCTCCTCCGGCCATTAGGCTTGCACAACAGTCGAGCACGACGATTTGTTCAATTCGCCCAAGCATGGCTGGAGTGTCCACCCACACAACAGCGCCGTTACCGTAAATTGCATTACCCGTCTCCGGGATCTGGCAAGGACGTAGCCCCTGCGGAAGTTCTTGACCCAGATGACTCCCGTGAGGGCTGGGAGATTGCGCATCTACCGGGTGTCGGCCCCTATGCACTCGACAGTTTCCGAATCTTTCATCGCGATATTCTACGAGGCCTCGCTACCGACTGGGAAGGGAGCGGCGCTGCATCCGATTTCGAGCCCGAGTGGAAAAGGGTTGTTCCGCTTGACAAGGAATTGAAAGCTTACATTCGCTGGATGTGGCTCAAGGACGGATGGATTTGGGATCCCTCATCAGGTCGGAAGGTCAAAGCATCGGCGAAGAGAATGAGGCAAGAACAAGGAAGAAGACTGAGCCTCTCTCCCGAACTTATATAGCAGAAGTTTTCAAGGGCGTTTATGATTCTCGAGGCGAATTAATTGTTTTCCGAGTCACAGCAGGGTTTGACAGCTCTAGGGTTCAGAAGAATGCGGACATCTATCCCATCATGAAGCCAAATGCGACACCGTCACCACTGATTCAGAAGTCACTTTTACACTTGTTCTTCCGCCAGGCATTTTACAGCGAAAGTAGTGTGCTCAAGGCTTCCATCAACATAATTCTTTAACAATGCAGGGCCATGAAGTTCTATTCTAAGAACCACTCCTCGACACTTTCCGAAGGTATGGGGGGAAGGGCGGAAGGGGGGAGACTTGACGAGGAGCGCGCCTCCGGCAAACATGCCCGACTCGTATTGTTAGATCCAGGGCACCTTGGGGACCGCCATGTTGTGCGCGGACAGACGATTTTGTACAGATATTTTGTTATACTTGTCGGTACTGCACGGCCGAGGTAAATCCCTTGAAGCTGCTCTAGCGATTTTAGTGGCGTTATTCATGTTTCAGACAGCTGCTGTGTTTGCTGGCCGTAGCCACAAGGATCACGAGCGAAATCTCGGTATGACGGCCGTGAGCCAGGGTTCGCAAAGTGACACGGACAACGTGCCCTGGCAATGCAAAGGATACCCAGACAATGATTCCTGAGTCAAAATTGTCAACCTGCATTTTTTCTATCTAGATTTCTTGACAAACATGACGCAATCTTGAAGTGCTTGCGGTACAATGACTCGTATGTTGACCCCGAAGACGATACGTTCCTAGTTCACCTGAGCAATCTCAAGTGTTTCAATGATACGAATGCTAGATCTCTGTTTCTGCCGACCCACGGAAACAACATGTGCAACGGAGGCGTAGATTTAAGGATGGTTCATCAGAACGGGCCGATATGAAGCCAAGTCTGTTAAGTAGTTGCCTCTATTTTCGCCGCCTTCATAGCACATGCCACTACAATGTTGCCCTACTGCTCAATCTCAATCGGGATTTCCAATAGGCCGGATAAAAGAGCGAAGTTGAGGGGTGGAAAGTTGAGATAGTCCCAGTGGTATTTATCGCGACCCCTCAACGAGGTTCGGTATAGCCGCGAACGTGGGCGGCTATGTTTCGTGCCATAGTTTCTGGAGAGACGATGGCTGGTTCGTCGCAAGGTCCAAGCCCCCACGCTCAATGGTACAAGCCGTTTTCGAAGAAGTGGGGCATAATATGAAGCTATGTGTCGACATAAGAATACCATTGTCATGTGTTCAAAGTTCTTGCATTAAGCTAAGGGGCAATACCGGTGGTGGTATCTCTTGGCTCAGGAGGGGGCGGACGCAGTTCCGCCGGAACCCAGTTTCGTACTATGTGACCACGGATCGAACGAATCACAATGCGAATAGTAAAACAAGAACAGAGCCAAATGCCCCGTTGCAAATCCTTGCTCTATAAGGTATTCATGCAAATGTCAGTGTCAAGAATGCCAAGCCCGCATGCAACTCTATTCATCCTTGAGGCCGGCACATATGCACTGCGGTCGGACAATTCTCAACGTGCTGCAAAATTGATGTGGTCAGGCAGAAACTATAGCGTCCCTGAACACATGTTCTCATGGGCGTGTTGTCTGTAGTGAGAAACTATGCCCATGAACGAACTCTCATCTCGTTCAGAGACGAAGGGGGCCAGACCAAGACAATGACAATGACACTGAAGCAAATAATGGAGTGCAGCTGGAACAAAACTAGGGTTTCCTGAACTTTGAAGATGCCATGGCTGATTCATTGCTTGAAAATGCAAAAATCTGCATCATGCCGCCTTATTAGACGACCATCTCCTTCGATAAATCTAGGTGATCCGCGCCGTTTATTCGGCGGCATCTGGCAGCACATCTCAGAAAAAAAAATAGATTGTCGATGTGATAGTTGATCTTTGTAATGGGCCTATGGTTTGACATTGTAGCCGACTTGCAGCAAATCATGCTTCATCTCATGACATCCGGATATTGACAAGGGTGTGGCTACGAAAGCAACCTTGGGTTCAACGCCTGGATAAATTTTATGCAGATATTAGGCTCAATTGTTTCTTTAATTGCACCTTGGTAGGGGTGTATCATTTTGTAGGTATGAATGGTTGAATTGAACTTTGTCCAAAGAAGACAGCTATGGGATGCTAGAATGCCATTGGAGTTTTAGACTCCAGCTTGATGCTGTCCATGTGCTCATTCCTACACCATTCTAATACTCTTGTGCGGGAGGGGCGATGCTATAACCATAAGACTCCGACTTTGGTTCCTAGCCGGAGTATAACACCCAGGATTGGTAGTTAGTTGTACCACAACCACAAAGCTCATTTCTCCGGTTACCACCCACAACACAACACGCACAGAAATGACCAATGGGCTGCTTCTAGGCCTGGAGATCTTCAGAAGGCAATAGGCTTCTGGAACCTGTGCAGCCCAACAGAAGGCAAAAGAACACAGCGGGACCCGAAGCCTCCGTGCAACCAAACAGTGAGAGGTGTGAAGGTCGGCATTTCTGAGCTTTGAGTTCATGATCGTCGGGTGTACTGCATAATTCAGAAACTGGACTTCGAGCACCGGCGGCTAAATGCACGTCGTAGTCCGGGGGCTCCGACACGTTTTGAAGTTTTCTTCCGAAGTGTGCGAACAACATGGTGATAGCTTGACTATAAATCAGACGGCTGCCATCAAGTCAAACGTAAGTCTCATCTCTGTAACGAGCAGCTCAGCTTCTAATTCCTCTTCCCAGAGATCACACGAAATTGACAAGCTACAGAAATGGCTCGATTTCACATTGCAGCGCTGATCGCCCTTGCGGCCGAGGCTGTGCAGGGCCAGTTTAACATGCTGCGTTTTCCTTGCTCTCAACTTGTTGTCGAACGGACCGACCCCCTGGTTTTCCCCGGCGATGTCTACACTCCACATGTTCATCAGATCGTTGGAGGCAACTCGTTCCGACCTAACATGCCAGTCAACCATGATCTTGTCGGAGGGTCATCATGCACATCATGCTCCTACACCCAGGACAAGTCTAACTACTGGACCGCTGCCATGTACTTTCACCATCGGAACGGCAGCTACCATCGTGTCCGTCAAGTAGGAAATGGTGGCCCGCAGGGATCTCTCAATCAGGTTGGCGGCATCACCATGTATTACATTCCTAATGGACGTGTCAGAGCCTTTGCCAAGGTAGAGTATCCGATCCCATATGCAAAGACTAATGCTAAGTTGCCCCAAGGGCTTCCGCATGCTCACAGGCGATGCTGTCAACACTGACCCAAATCGAGTCGACCGCACAAACATTTGCCACCGCTGCTGGACATCACCAAATGAAGGTCAATTTGTTGGTGGTGCTCCTTGCACGGGAACCGACACCGTCGACATTCCTGCAGATCCCAGCTGCAAAATGATCCGCCAGACTATCATCTTCCCAACGTCAGTTCATGTTTCCTTTCTGCCATCAAACCGATTCTGACCAGAATACAAATAGCTGCTGGGATGGCGTCAATCTGGATAGCCCGAATCACAAGACACACGTTGCATATAGCCAAGGAGGCGGAGGAGCCAATGGAGGTGGCAATTGCCCTTCCAGCCACCCTGTCAAGCTGCCACAGATCATGTTTGAGATTATGTGGAACGTGACCGAGTTCGCCGATCGAAACATGTGGCCAACAGACGGCAGTCGGCCATTTGTGTATGCCATGGGCCTGGGGTAGGTTGCATCTTGACAATGTTTTCACGATTCGTCAGCACTGACTTTATGCACGCAGTGGCTCGGCAGCTCATGGTGACTACCTTTTCGGCTGGGAGGGCGATTCGCTCCAAAGGGCCATGGACAATGGCTGCAACCTCAACCAGAACTGCCCTGCTGCAGGTCTTACTGTTGCTCAGCCGAACGTTTACAACAACTGCAAGGTCGGCCAAGCCGCACCGGAGAAGGTTGATGGCTGTAAGTGTTCCTCGGTCTGTCCCATGTCACTGCGTAACGAGTACTAACGGTAATCTTAGGGCTCTCTGCACTTCCGGCAGGTGGATCTCCCATTGTCTAGACTCTTGAGGCCGGATATCTGGAAACCTATGATGAAATATTTTCCGTAGAGTAAAGGACGTTTGATCTTGGTTGTCTTTATCATACAATCGCAATAAAGTCCCTTGTTTTCAGGGATGGCTCCTCCTTTCATCGTGGTTTCCAGGTCTCACTAGGACAAGTTGAGTTTCCGGCGCAATCGGAAGTTCTTTATTAGGATCTAGATCTCCGTGAAAGAAGATACTACAACTGATAACGGACATATCAAGGTAAAGCACATGAGTTGTCGACGATGGCGGTGTTATGGTTAGGAATTTGAGTTGCTTGAAGGATTGTAACAAAAATCATCATGTCCGGTCCCATGCATGATCAATTATGCAAGTGAATAATACATCAGGCTTCCTTGGCCATGCATAAACTTGAGCACCTGGATGCGGCCTCTTGATTTGTTATCAGTTGTGGAATGAAGCACTTTGTAGTACGAATACGGGATTATGCATGTAGCCTGTCCGTGATACTCTACAGCAGCAAAAGGGTTACTTTTCTCTCCCTTTTCTTGTCTTTTTGTGGGTGATTCCAGTTCAACAAAGGCGCAGGGTTTGTTCGGAAGGATATCGCTTATGCAGTATCTACCAGACTAGTGAATGTGGCGAGGCCGGCAAGCGTATCCGTTCCGCATTGTCTCGAAGCAGTCGGGTTCCGCTTTGTATAGTAAAGGCGACCTTCATCGTGGTAACCTCGATAGTAATTGAGTCTTTACTCTCAGTTTTCATGTGTTCGAGAAGAAAATGGTCGATACAAAAGGATCGCATGAACGCTACTGCATGCGAAGCACAGCCTCACCGTTCAGCTGAGAGGAGGTGGCTTCGGCATGGGACGCTCCGTGACCTTAGCAAGACTAGAGTACTGGAAGTGGCTGCACGGCTTAGACGAAATACTACAATAGGAGAAGTGACTGCTACGGCTCAAGTTTCATGACGTCGCCCATACGTTAAAGCCCGATATGGAACGGTGCAATAAACGTGGGCGGAAACGATTGAAAAATATATAACTGTAGCAATCCTTTCCTATGTAAACGTAGTATTCTGATATCCGTCATCCAATTATTTCCTTTCGATCCAAGTGTATACAATATGCAACTCAGCATCGGAATCACTATTCTGTGCCTTGGTGGCTCATCTCTTGCTGGAATTATCAAGAAAGAAACCCCTATACTTGAGAGTAAGTCTCGTCTTCTTTATTCAACCATGCTGTGGATAATACTTAGTCAGTCCTGTCACAGGAGGCTGCAGCGATCCGACGGCTCTAGCAACATGCCAAAACACCTGCAGAACAACTTGGGATCCTTGGACTGTTTGTCGAAACTGTCCTAGTACTAATCCCGGTTGTATCTCGGCTTGTCAACAATCTGTAAACTCGAGTCGGGAGCGATGTCTTGGCTGTTGCTCCGGATCTTGCACTACTTGTTGAGCATGGCATGAAGGATGATCCCTCGAGAAGTACGAATCCTTTGGATCTCTATTGGCTCAATTAATCCCTTCGCTATTGTAAGAGTCACTGGACTTTGGACGCTGCTTTTCCTAAATAGCATCGTAATACTCGGTAGCAAGAAATTCGCACTGATTTCCTCATTTTGTCTTTCGTGACCGCTTCAACCTGATGCCCATGCCAAACTTACTCCAAAATCAGTTCACTCTTGGCACGCCTTCATGCTTTGAGTACCTGAGGGTTTGTATGGGGCATCACTCTGATCAAAGATATCTTGAAAAGTATAAATTAGAGATTGGCACAAGGTGCTACAACGATCTTATCGACACATCACTTCATAGCGTTACGTTCCGGGGTTCTTCTAGAATTTTGTGAAAAGGTCTACCATGCTTTAGCACATGTCGTAAAAGTGGGAAAATGATACATGTTGGTAGTTCAACCATCCACAAAATCTAAATCAACTAATTTATCTTCAAACTTGACTTCGTATCGTAAATTTGGATAATCATCTATAATATAGGGGAGCTTTCTTCGAAGAGATACAACGAAAATGGTTCGCACAAAAGCTTACAACGGAATTTTAGTTGCTAGGCTCTTCCAGAAATCGCACCTAGCACCATGTGAATCCATGGAGGCAGTTGTAAATCCATCTTTGTCCACAATGAAGCGTTTACCGCTGGAAAGGTTCGGCACGCTGGGTACGTCTTCCCCAGTCAATTTTAAGGCATTGGGATCCCCGGTAAGGAAGAATGAGGCAAGCATTCCTGCAGGACAGGTATGGAGAATTAGCGATCAATGGTGCAGTAAGCGACAACAAACAAGGTGGAGGGCTTGATCACGATACATACCTACGTAGCCCTTATAGTGGACAGGGTCAGTCTGCTGAATCGGTCCAACATTTTTGTACCAAACAAACTCAGAGCTATGTTTGGCTGGCGGTAGCATGTATTCACTCAACCAGCTGCCTTTGGGCGCAGCCGCTGCTGCCCAGTATGCTGGGCACGCTAGAACAACGTCCCGATAAACAAGTCCTGCCCTCGAGTAGCTGTCATTGTATGACTCAAGCTCGTTGTAAGCGCCACTCGGGGGATACAAGTTCTTTGCCTGCTCTAAGTCGGCAGGTGTGAAAGCTGGGAGAAATGCGGCCAGCCACGAGTCAAAAGATGCAACTGAGGAATTGAAAGGCGGGGTTCCTGTGTCATTTTCCTTCTGCAAGCCGGACGGGATGAAGTTCTCGCCCTCATGCGTGTTATAGAGACTGAAAATTCGAGGTGTGTTGGAAGCGATTTGCTGACCGGCGGTTGAGAGCGGAAAGGGCAGATATTCTTCGTCGATTATAGGGCCCCATGCGAATGTGTCATGAACTTGTTCCGTTGGTGTCGTAACGTTTAGACTGGCAGTTCGTATTCTCTCAAAATTCACCTTCTTCAGGCATTGCAAGCTGTCAGGGCCGCTGCAGCCAACTTGCTCTGCCAGCCTGTCGTATCTTGCCTGGGCTTCGGGCATACTATTCAGGTAAGGTCGCTGCCAGAATGGGCTGAGTATCAAAGCCTGTTTGTAAAGTGACGGACGTTGACAACCAGTTGCTCTCTTCGTTCTCGCCATTGTATGGGCAAGTGTGCTAGCACCGCCGGCAGACTGACCCCAAATCGTGACATTGTCCGGATCTCCTCCAAAGTGTCGTATGTATTTTCGGGTCCATCTCAAAACCGCTTCCTGGTCCAGAAGGCCCGCGTTCAGATCAGACCCTGGATCCTCGGAAACTTCCTTTCCGGGAAGGAAACCAAAAGCGTTAAGTCGGTAATTGGAGTAAATGAACAAAATGTCACTAGACGTGGACACATTCAGAATCGGATAGCCATCAGGGGGCATCTTGATGGGTCCGCCTCCTTGAACGAAACCACCACCATGTAGATTCAACGCAACCGGCCGCAAAGCATCGCCCTTTGTCCAAGGTCGACCCCAAATACCGAGATACAAACAGTCTTCAGATCCCAAGTTCTGTTGAGTATTAGCTTCGGTATGATTTTACTGCAAAGAAGGGCTACAACCTGCTGTTGAGGGCACACGTCGTACGTGTCACCCGAATTGAAGATACCTTCCACGGCAACAGGGGGCTGAGGAGCGCGAAATCTGTTCAGCGCCGTCTAAGTTAGCACTGTTTCCGGAGACTTGAACCAGTTGATTTCCATGCCTCAACTCTCCTATGGGAGGAGCAGCGAAGGGTATTTTCCTCCAATACGACACATTGTAAGTGGCATCATAGTCCCCTTGGAATATGCCATAGTCAAGTTTAGCCAGCGTTTCGTAGGCACCAGCAGGCTTGGCTGCCAGTGCGGCTACGCATAGCAGGTGTAAAATGTCAAGTATCATCCCAAAACCAGGCCCTAAACCGAGCTCAATTCTGCAAAGAAAAATTACCGATAGCCTACGATGCTCAAATGTGCGTCATCTGTAGTAATTTCGTAGTCTCAGCACCTTTTGAACGGAATAGACGTGCCGAACCAGTAATTTGGAGAAACAAGGAATCCCTTGGCAATCTACATTTCATCGGATCCAGGCCGAAGCTTCGTGGATATAGCTGTGAAGCGCTATTAGCTAGACCGGGCTTCGGCCCATGACGCTCGGCTCGCGCGCAATGCCCCCCGAGCCCAATTTTCCATGCAGCTAGGGGAAATGATTGGACTGCTGAGCTCTATAAATCCTGGGGAATCCCAAAGTGGAGAAACCCTGTCAGGTTCACGCTTGGTTGGGGAAACGAAGGGATACCAATGATTCCAGATCATCCGAAACAACGATTTTTTCCTTAGTTTGACCCCGCTCGAAGCATGCTGGGTGGAATTAAAATTGATGCAATATCTTCGGCCGAGCGGCTACTTGCTCGTAAAGCGACTTTACCTGACACCAGGTGGTCCTTGAGAATGAAATAACAGGCGACCGAATCACTGTGGAGGAGTTCTATTCCAGCTATAGTAGGCAGCATGATTGCCCATTCCAAGTTTCTGGCTCCGGGCTACTGCAGGGGTGAGATGGAAATCTTTTGGAGAAGGGGGCTCCAGGATCGGTTCTTCAACCCTGTGGGAATTCTTTGCGAACTCCTCCTCGTTCAATTGGACAATTCGTGAGCAAGCTAGCCTGTAGGGCCGGTGCCTGCTTACCCTTGGCCAGTAATGGCGGGTTAGCTACACCTACAACAAGACCTCGGGTTGCATCCAAGCTGGATTCCGTCTCCGTAGAGGCTTGGAAGGGGCAAGCTCACAGGTGGAATATATGAACAAGGACAGGGATCGGCACCGAGCCACCCCGCACAAATGGAAAATGCAAGCTTCCAAGCGGATTAGTTTCCGGATAAACAATAGAAATTGCTTCAGCGGGGAACATAAAAGATAGAATAGGCGATGCGATTCTCTTGCATCAAGGAAGGGTCCTGTCAATCAGCACCGGGTGTCTTTTGGTTGTGAGTAATCATAATGCTGTACTGGCAAATCGTAACGGCAGGCTTCGCGGCTGTCGCCTATGCGACGGAACGTCCGACTCGGCTTTACGTAGCTTCGTACGCCGGCACAGTCTCAACGGTCGAGCTCAAGTCCGCGGGTCCGAACAAGGCCTCGGTGCTCGAGGTGACCTACACCGCGAATGAGTGTGCCAAAACACCATCCTGGCTTACACTCGACCAGCGCAAGAACCTCTTGTACTGCACTGACCGAGATCTGACCTCTGGAAATGGCACACTCAATGTCTTCGAAACCTCCCGAAAGGGCAAGTTGACGCACTTGAGCCGTGTCCCAAGCATCGCGGGCACCGTCAGCTCCGTTGCATATGGCAAGAATGACAATGGCCTCGCCGTCGCGGCTTATCAGACGTCAACCTTCCAGACGTTTGACGTCTCGGACCCGAAAGCCCCTGAGTTCCTTCAATCTTGGAGCTACACGCTCGAGCAACCCGGCCCCGTTCTACCGAATCAGCAAGACCCGCACCCGCACCAAGCTGTGTTGGATCCAACGAAAAAGTACGTTCTTGTGCCGGATCTGGGCGCGGACATTGTCCGCCTGTTCGGCGTTCAATCGGGTTCACTGCTTCTCAATCCACTTGGTTCTCTTGTTACGCTTCCTCCCGGCACTGGACCTAGACACGTCGCCTTCCACAAGATCAACTCTAAGAAGACACTTCTGTATGTCCTTGGTGAGCTTGACAATACCATCGCGACCTACGAGCTGTCGTACCCTCGCGGCCAGCCACTACGCGCTACTCTGCTCCAGTCTGTTTCCACGTTTGGCGAGGGCAACTCGGCCCCGGCTGGAACCTCAGCTGCGGAGATTCAAGTGACGGTCAGTCCACAATACCTTCCACGAGTACACAGAATTCGAGAATCGGGCTTGGTCACTAACATATACCAGGGCGACGGCAAGTTTGTTGTCATCTCCTCCCGAAACGACAAGAAGTTCATGCTACCAAACTTCGACCCTACGAACAGCACCCAGATCGTGTCGGATTCGATTGTCACATTCGGAATCAATTCTCAGAGCGGATTGTTGAAGTTGTCGCAGGTGCATCCAGCAGGTGGACGGGTCCCGCGCCACTTCGAGGTCAACAAGGCTGGCACTCTAGTGGCCGTTGGTCTCCAGTCGGATTCACGTGTTGTCCTAATCGATCGTGATGCCCAGACAGGCGAGCTTCAAGGTTTCAGAGCAAGCGTCAACATTGCTGGGGAGATTGTGGCGTCAATTTTTGATGAGTAAAATACTCGAAAAGCTCTCGGTCAAGGATACATAGCTGTTCAAGAAATAATGCAAGCTGCTTGCTCTCCATAAGCTCTTGACTCTTGTCGCGCACTTTGTTCCCAGTCAGATGCTGGATGCTTTCGTTGCTTGAATTAAGGACATGTATTCTCCGTAAACGCTCAGTTCCTCGCTATTACGCCGTGATAAATCGAGCCCAATAGCATTGGCCGTAAAAAAGAGTTCTCATACCCGCCGGGTTGAAAACGGGTCAAGTTCAGGGCACCTAGCTAGGCATGCTTGCCCCTGGATTTTATTATTTGAATGTCCTCGAACCAGATCCATTTGTAAGTATATTCCTAACTCTTTTTCAAAGCATCATCGATAGACCTTCTGAACAACTCCTATTGTAGCAGCTGCAGGACGTAACAAATGTCTCGGCATCCAAGAAGGGATATTGAATTGACCACTGAAAGCAATTTATAACTATTTGTGGATGTTTAGTAGGACCCATTCAATGTGGTTATTGAATCAAAACTTTGGACCCATTTATTCTATAGTAGCACCCCGAACTTGTCCTGCTCGTGCATCGGGGCCTCCAAATCTCAAGTTTTCAACGTCCATGAGCCACAATCTGTAACTTATTACTTGGACCAGAACTCCCGTTGATCATTTCAAGCTTAGGCAAGTAAAGCAGAATTCATCAAATAAACATACGCTCGAAAGAGACAACATCCCACTCCTTCGTCTCTGTGTTGTAAGTCAGGTTCGAATGCTTAATTTCCCCATCCCTCAACGCTCCAGACTCAGCAACACCCCCACCGACTGGTCGTTGAAGACGGTTTTCGCCGGCAACCACAGTGAAGTTTGCAAGTGGTAGATCCCATGGGTTGCGAGTAGCCACCGAGGGCGAGCCTAAGAACAAGTCAGTATTAGATGTCGATCAGGGTACAATAGCATCTTACCGTAAAACTGTGCGGTTGCCTTCTCGGGCGTAAGGCCTAGAATGAAGTAACCCCTGTAGTAACCCTCTTGCCACATCATTTCTTCGTTGCGTCGTAGCATGTTACGAGCGTAGTTTCCAGCAGTGGGCTCGATCGGACCTCGTTGGCCAGTTGAGCTAACAGCAGTGCCGGCAAACTCGACACCCATGGCCCCACTGCCTGATTCGCTGTCGTAGTCTTTCGTTCCTAGCCAGGCCAAGTCAGACACCTAAAATGCTTTGTCAGTCAATGCATGCGTTAAATTTGGCATGACATTATCGAACCCAATTCTGGTGGCTATCGCCGGCAAGAAAAATGTTGTTGTTGATATCATTATCGTAAATGTGCTTGAGAGTTCTATTGCGGTTGGAGATGTATCCCTACACAGATTAGTACCAAAACCTGCTAGCCATGTTTTTCTCCTCACATTCCAGTTGTCCCGGCTGAGCTGGCCGGCGTCATTCTCAAAGACGCGTGAAATGATAATTTGGCTACCGACAACCCGCCAGGTAGCGCCGCGGGTCTTGGACTCGCTTAGACTACGGTAGAACCAGTTTTCCTGACGCGATCCCATGAGAGTGCGAGCAGGATCATCTCTGATCCGATCAATGTAAGCATTGTTCCAACCTGTGTGCAATTTAGCTTCCAAGTCAAACCCTGTAACAATCTCACATACCGAGACCCGTAATACTGCGGTCATAATTACGCGTATCCAAGATGACAAGATCCAATAGCTTGCCCAGCTGGAACGAGCGCCAAATGCGAAGGCCGTCATCGAGATCGGTTTGGCTATTTAGACTGTCAATGCTGGTCTCAAGTCCAGATATAAGCGTATCAACACACCGGATTGGCATCCATTCAAAGTAAGCGCGGACGGCGTTGACCTTGCGCGTATCCACGGAGATTTGTGGCCCATCATTCAGGAAAGATTCCTCAGTGTTGTTGAGTCCGCTGAAGCCATCCCTGTAGCCATTGTTTGCAAACTCTGATCGCTTGTCAGCTGTGGGTTCCCAACAGACGGCTTTTGCAACTCACCGTGGTCATCCCAAGTAGTGATCCAAGGATAGTTCTCGGCGAGAAGCTGCAAGTCTGGATCGGTACGGTACTGCGAAACTCGTCAGTCTCTATCAAGTCAATTACATGATAATTGTACCTGTCCATGGCGAGTCCGGTAGTCGTGAAGAGTGAAGATCTCGTTCCGCGGAAGACTCGAACGCTCCCCCTCACCATTGGCGGCGTATTCGTAAATGTAATCACCCAAATGGATGACATAGTCATGTTGGTTTTTGCGGGCAGCATTGCCATAGGCGTTAAAGTAGCCGTTTGCTAATGCCTGTTGTCAGTAATGCAAAAGAACAATCTTGACGCATGCAAGTGACACGAACGGAAGTTGCTGCAAGAGAACACGGCCAAGTTGATGTTAGAAACATCATCATCGGGCAGAGGCGCAGTCTTGGTCTTGCCAAACGGGCTGCTGTTGTTGGAGTCGCACACCGTAAATTGGTAGTAGTAGCTGGTAAAAGGCGACAAGCCCCCAGCTTCGACCTACCGTATATTAATGCTGATTCTCACGAAAGATAGCTGTTCATTCCAAACCTTTACAGTGTAGTCAATGTCCGACGTGGTGTACGCCTTGCCACTCGCAACCACATTCTCCGTGCTATTTGCGCATTTGCTCTTCAAGACTTTCCATTCAACGCAGATCGGATTGGGGTCGGCCTCGATGTATGGCTCGGTAGCATGATTGTACAATGGTGCGGTGCCACTGACTGTAACCTCACTTGCATCCGACTCATTTGTTGGGGCGACCCGTGTCCACAGGATGACGCTATCAGGCCATGGGTCGCCTGAGGCAATTCCATGCGTAAATCTGAGCTCGGAAGGCAGGTGTGCCACGTTTCCTCGTTTCCATGAGCGAAGCTCTACCTTGGACACGTCGATGCCCAGGTTGGAGTGGCGCCAGGAGGGACTGGCATAGTTCAAGTTGCCTTCAAAAGACGCCTTGGCGGGAAGTGCCAGCAGCGTAGTGGCGACGAATACTAGCAGCGACAACATGATGCTATTACGAAGGGGAGATCAGATGCCGGGCATTGTAATCACAATTCTTGTCCTTGCGATTGGACTCAGGATGTCCCTTTATACCTAGCCTAGAACGATTTCTCTGCCACCAAGATCCATCTGCTTGCATCTTCACGACGTCACTTTTTGCCTTGACAGTCTTTCAGACGGTATCACGTTTCTTCAAGACGCAATTGTATTGAACGTGGAATGAGGGGATTTGAGTGATGGTGGATTATGCCCCTGCACTGGGGTAGAACGTGCACTTTGTTTTGCGCTTAATTGGCAGGACGCCCTGGAGCGTTCCGGCGGAATTGGCCCGGGGAAGAATAGAGACCCCCACTCAAGGTCGGCTGTGACGATCGTCATAAGCCATAGCTGTTTGTCACGAGGGGAAATCGCAGCTATAGCGAGCATCATTATTAAGTGAGAGATTTGTGGCTTAACAACACGCTGCCCGCATTCCGTCCTCGCGATCCAACAGAAAGGAATGCCCGCTTCCAGCGGCGCAATGCTCACTTACGAAATGCTGATATGAAAATATGATTTGTGGGAAACTCAGACATTGAACCACATTTAAATGTCCTTGTGCGATCGTTTTCCGTGCAAGAGGCGCATCGCTTCGATCCAGCCAACGTTACCTGCGCCACGAGGTGTTTGTTGAACATTACCAATCCAACTCGTGAGCTCCTTCAATGCGTGAGGCAGCACACGGTCGAATTCTCGCGTCAATATCAGCCCAGTGCCGGTCCCAGCTGGTACAATGGACAACGGTCAGGAAATAGCTACTCTAATCCTGCAGGCCCCACGCTCTCGTTAGCCCAGCAGTTGATAGGCCCTACCAAAGACCTTCCTTCAATGGACTAGGGATAAGTTTAGTCAGATGGAATGGAAGGTTTCCGTGCTTTTATCCGATGGCTGGTTTCACTGCCAAATTATCCGTATTATTGACTGATGGAGTTCCTGCCCATGCGTGGGAATTTTAGACTGGTCGCATATTCAGGGGCCTTCGATTCTGATACTTGACAACAAAGCATCCGAATAGAAAAGTGCGCCAACCACTTTAGTTCCCCGGTGTTGAGAGTTGAGGAACTTTTTTGGTCAATTACCCGGACTGGCACTTTACATGCTTTCTTCATGGTCACTTCCCGCAGCACCGTCTTCGTAGCTGTAGATACGAACATCACCATGTTTCAGATATGGTACAATAATTGGGGTAAGGACGAAAGTATAAAGCATAGTCGATTATACACCATGACCCTTGTCAGCCGGGAACTGGTCCACACGAAGGTTTGAACCTCCTCAGGCCGCCGTTCAACACTACAAGAAATACAGGAGCCGCACATGACCAGTGTCTTCGGAGTATCGGGCAGACGTAGCGACAGAAAAAAAGTAGCCAAGTTCTGGTCGTCCCGAATATAGGAGAGATCTGGAGGATGTCACCGTACGTGCATCGGATCCAGACGGAGTAACCCGAGCAGGCTAGGACCGGGAGACCGCAAAGTGTGCGTAGCCGCCGTGAAGAGAGCCTCCAAGGCTACTGTGCGGCTGCATGTGACGGAGTTGCATCCATAATCTTCAGGGGAGGACTTGGCAGATCTATAATGTTCAGGAGGCCAAGAAGGCTTGCTCCGAGATGAAAGTAGGATGCCGGCTGGCCCTATCGCTCACCCTTGAGACCTGGCCCCCAATATCTCCTAATGGAATAGGATCTATTGGAGAAACTCAGTGCAATAGCATCCGTCGCAATGTTTACAATCATTCGATCTTACCGTAAATACTCAAGACCTTTGGCGATTCCGATGAATGACATAAGGCTAGTTGATTTGTGCAGTTACCGGAAGGAGAACACATCCTATCTCGACTGAAATCATGGCACCAGCCCCAGAATGCGCCCGATTCACATATTTTTACTACGGCACCCAAGCCTCCGGACTCGACGATAAAATTGCTTGGCTTTCATGATTGTAGTAAACAGTCGTAATTATTATGGGGGCTCGGGTACAACTACAGCGAATAGACATGTGGTGCCGAGAGATTCCAAGCTTAGGGTAGCAGGGCGGATGGGGATGGCTTTCATCAAGCCAAGCCGTGGACGGGTGGGTCACAACAACAAGGAGGAACCCGGGGTTTACCAAGCAAAGCCAAGGCCAATCCGTCCGGAAGATCAGGGCCGAGAGATCAGGAACTGACCAGGCACCGGAGTTTCATCTAAGGGCCCAAAACCCCATAGGATTAGCATGACAATTCTTCTCATTCATTCCTTGCGACGGTCCATGTACTTACGGCGCGTCGCCAACCGTGTCCAACATAGCAAGATCGGCATGACGTTACCAACGCGGGAAGGATCTGCACGTCTCTCGGATCAACGTAGCGGCATGTCTCTGCAGGAAGTAAATCACCCCGCATTTTGCAAGGAAGCTCAATATCCGGGGGCTCAGGGCAAGTCCAGTCTCATAGCATGGCGCGCGAAGATCCGACCTTTACCTTTTATGCTTAAACTTAGGGATGCAACAATCGCTTAATGTTAATTGCCATGTGTGTGAGCGTCTATAGTGGCCGGACATGGTCTGCCAATCTTGTAATGTCCCGGGCATACCGTGGTTCTCAAAGCCATCAGATCAGATATTCTTCCGTCTGGGTTGATGTAGGCTGCTGACCTTCCAGGGATGGGGAGGCAAGAGATCGATCTGCAAAAATGCTCCCTTTTCCAAGACCTCAGTCCTCACGGCCTGCCGTGGTGATTCTGTATTAGCGTCGTCTTGGCGGCCACGCAACCACGGTGCTGGAGGGCAGCATTGATAGCCTTGGCGGCTCAGAAGCGGCCCTGAATGGTCGTCTGAGCAGTAACCCTAATATCCTTGCCAGGCATTGATTGCCATTGCCCCAACGGAAAGACGGCTACACGATCCTGAGCCGGGTGACTTACTCTCTCAACGGCCAAGGCGGATTATGCCTGTCCGACAGCGCCGAACTTCTGTACTAGGCCAATATGTGCTCAAGTCGGAGTTTTTGAGTACTATGATATATCAGACTCTATTCGCCACTCTGTGAAGACATCTATAAAAGAAGCTTCTTCCCTCCCTCCATCAGCCAGAAGTTTCTTAGACAGCATCGCAATTGCATGAAGGCAAACACTAGTTTCCTCACAATCAAAGACAATAACATCGCGGCCAACATGTTGACCCTTGCGGCTCTTTCACTCGTCACTCTGGTTTCGGCCCAGAAGGTCGGCCGGGACACTCCCGAGACCCATCCCCGTCTCAGATGGCAGAAATGCACTGGCTCCGGTTGCTCAAACGTCAACGGAGAGGTCGTCATCGACGCCAACTGGCGATGGTTCCACGACGGTAAGCACTTTAGCTTTCTAAGAAGATGTCTCCCGAGATCGCGGCTAATGTCGATGCGGCTCAGGTAACTACCAGAACTGTTACGATGGAGCCAACTGGACCGGCATCTGCAGCAGCAACGAGGAGTGCGCCAGGATCTGCCACGCCGAAGGTGCCCGGTACGGTGAGACCTACGGTGTTTCCACCAGCGGCAACGCTCTCAACCTCAACTTCGTCACCGAGCATCAGTATGGCAAGAACATCGGCTCCCGTATGTACCTGATGAAGGACGCCGACAACTACGAGCACTTCAACCTCATTGGCAACGAATTCGCCTTCGACGTCGACCTGTCCACCGTTGCCTGCGGCCTCAACAGTGCCCTTTACTTCGTTGCCATGCCCCAGGACGGCGGCAAGTCCACTCAGCCCGAGAACACCGCCGGTGCCCGCTACGGTACTGGTTACTGTGACTCTCAGTGCGCTCGTGACCTCAAGTTCCTTGGTGGCGAGGTATGATTTTAGCCCCAGGTCACTTTCCTGAATCATCTTCCTCTAACACAGAAGCATAGGCCAACTACGAGGGCTGGAAGGAGTCTGCCACCGATGACCAGGCTGGTGTCGGTGCCAAGGGATCCTGCTGCGCTGAGATTGACGTCTGGGAGTCCAACGCTCACTCTTACGCCCTGACCCCCCACGCTTGCGAGAACAACGACTACCACATCTGCACCGACGGTGTTGGTGCTGGCTGCGGAGGCACCTACTCTGAGGAGCGCTACGCCGGTCTTTGCGACGCCAACGGTTGCGACTACAACCCCTACCGTCTCGGCAACAAGGACTTCTACGGTGCCGGCAAGACTGTTGACACCACCAAGAAGTTCACGTAAGTCTCCTACAATAAATCCTCAATCCGACCAGGGCAGGCACTAACACATGGAACCAGCGTCGTCACTCAGTTCACTGCCACTTCCATCGCTCAGTTCTTCATCCAGGACAACAAGCGCATTGACGTCCCCACCCCCCAGTTCGACGGTGTTCCCCAGTCTTCCGACATCACCAAGGAGTTCTGCGACAACATCTTCAACGTCTTCACCGAGCACGACCGCTACGCCGAGGTCGGTGGATGGCCCGCCATGGTCGACGCCCTCAGCGTTCCCCACGTCCTTGTCTTGTCCATCTGGGCCGACGTAAGCATTCCATGCCTTTTCCCAACATCCTTGCACAGAGAAGCTGACATGTTTGATTACAGCACTACGCCAACATGCTCTGGCTCGACGGCCTCTGGCCCCGTGGCTCCGACCCCAACGAGCCCGGCAACCTCCGTGGCGACTGCCCCGCCGATTCCGGCGACCCCGCTGAGGTTGTTCAGAACCACGCTGACGCGTATGTTCCCCCATTACCTTCTTTGTTGAGGCCGAACTGTGAGCTAACATCTGAAAACCTAGCTACGTCAACTGGTCCAACATCCGCTTCGGCCCCATCGGCACCACCACCGAGTTCTCTTAAATGCCACATTTGGCGAATTATCTTCTTCCTTGCCTACATGGCTCGGTACTGTCTCCATGAAAGCCCGTCAGATGTAAATACAAGATTGCTAGAAGCATAGGGCCATGGTAGAAGTTGTCAATAGTCTTAGTTTCCTGAGCTATATCTCAAGCTTCTTACATATACAATACACTCTTTCATATAAACTTTTTCCTGGTATTCTGTTGAGTTTGCATGTTGTGAGCAACCGATACGTCGCAACTGAACGACGCTTATGTCACAGTCAGTCCCATGGCCAACCCTCATTTATTGGTACTATGCAGGCGGTGACAATTCGACATGAATGAAGTGCCATGTTCTTAGGGTCAATTCAAGAACCACCATGATCCAGGCTGTTATTGCAAACTTCCGTGCCGAATGGATTAATCACAAGTGAGCACGACCAGGAGAGCAAGTTGGCCCGCCACGAAGTGCTTCATTGCACACACCACTGACTCAGTCACAGCAGATTGAGTCTTTGGAAAGGCATTCTCATTTGCTTAGAACACACCATTGACTACGGAATTAATTTACGATGAGTGCCATCCAGTTGTTACAGGAACGAAGTATGCAAAACACGTACAAGACACCCAGCGCAAAGTTGACAATGAGGCATTGCACATAGCTTTCTTGAACAGTATCTTGATCAAAATCTCTGAATAGTCTATGGGTAAACTGAATACATAAAAGCCTTCTGGGCATGGCTGGTGTTTATACAACTCATTTCATAATCTTCATGATATCGCTAATTTAAGGGTTGACGGGAGGAGGAGTGTTGTCGATGACAATGGTCGTCTCGGCAACCTGGGTGCAGACGAAGTCACCGGCGCCGTTTCCGCCAGCTCGGCAATAAGTAGGGACGTCACCCTGGCCCCAGTATCCAACACTATAAGCTCGGTCAGCTATTGGTTGTTCGTGTCTCCATGGTATAAATGATTGGGAAGACTTACGCAAGACCCAGCTCGTGGTAGACACGGAGGCTGAACTCCTCGCCCTCCTCGCTGCCGGGCTGGAGGCTGAAGCGGTACTTGCTGTCACCGCAAGTAACAACCTCGCTGGGAATAGGCCACTCGGGGCTCTGGGCGGTGCAGCTCAGATCGGTCGCATCGTCGCCGCTGAGCTTGAAGTCGACAACGTTGATGGTGACGGTGCCGTTGGGCTCGTTGTACTTGCGGACCAGGAAATCCTTAATGTTGATGTTCTCAGAAGGGCGGGTCTCCTCCTGGCGGGCGACGTTGGCAGGGGCGGCAGCCGCGAAAGCAGCGAAGAGGCCGGTAGCGATGGTCAAGCCGTGCATTTTGAGAAATGTGTTGGTTTTTGTGTTGTGAAGAGGTATGTGTGTGTGTGTGGTAATTTGTTGCTTCGAATGATGGAATGGAGAATACTGTTCCAGAAGCTGGGAGAGCACCGCCTTAATATACGTTTCTATCATTCTCAACTATTGCCATCCCGACAGATGAACGTCATATCTTGGTCAATGCCGAATAGCCCGGCAATGGCCGTGCCGTGGCTCCACAGCGGCTCCATCCCCAAATACGATGCCACTGTCCCCACGGCACAGGGCAATGCCGAGGCCAATGACGACGGAGTCCCACTCGGCTCCATCGCTAAAAACAGGGTCTATACGAAGTGCCAGGCGCCCTCGCAGCTTCCGCTCTGCCATCCCGCCGACTGCCTAGGCCCATCTGGGGTCTTTTGCCTCATTCAATGATCGTCCCTCATACGAGCCTTCATGCTTCTGCTCGTGTCCACGCCGATCATGTCGCTGCATGATTGGCATCAGCTTTCCGTTTTAGCTGGAAATGCATTCCACAGCACATGACATTGGCTATCATGACATTCGCAATCGGAGCTGGCTCACCGGCTATCGCCCTTTTTGTCGTTCTCGGAATATTTTGCTGCCAACACTACCTCCGGCGCCCCGTACCGTCTAAGAATATTTATGCATGCCGGCCAATGTTCACTAAAACACTGGCTCCACACATTCTATGGATCTTTCAATGTTCTTCGACATTCTTCACACGCCTTTGTGGTCAACCCATCAGGCAAGAGTCGCGAAAATCATAGGGCCTATCGTTTCGCACCTGTGAGATCTCATACGAGGAAACTGACTATCTCAACATCTTCCGATGCACAAATACACATTAGACTTGTGCAATTTGTGCGCGCAGACTCCAACTTCAATAATACCTTTCAAGGTAACGATAATCAATTCAAGTATGCGCATTTGTCGTCTAAGAAGAACACTCATGACCAAGGCCCGGCTACGGTGCCTTGTGAAGCTTGCTGAGTGTCGGCCTCCGCTGGTGAAAGATTCCATATAATAGCCACAAAACACTCAAAGAACAAGAAATTGTGGCTGGTACTGTTATAGGGTAGGCAAATCGTGAGCTAGAACTGGGCAAAGCTAGCTCCCGAAGCCGGTACTTAAGTGCTGCTGTTCCTCTGAACCCACTTCCAATCCTCCTGCTTCCTTACTTCGGCAATCGAATTCCAACCATGCAAATCGCCTTCAAGGCTCGTAAGCATAACCCTTCTACAGCTGCGGAACCCATCATCTGGATAGTTCCGAAGAGGTAGAAACTCGTAGCTGAGAAATCGTTCATGGCTGTCGTGCTCAACTGTTTTGTCTCTATATTATTGGCGAAATCATCCACGAGGAGCACCAGCTTACATACATCCCAAGTCCAGATGGTGTATATGTTAGCCAAAAATCCATGATTTCCCCCCGCACGATTGTGCAGATACGTCACAGTATGGGGGAGTTTTCTGATAATAGAGACAATGGAAACGACAGTCAAAGTCGATGTTTCCTTCTAGTCCGGGACAGAAAGGGCGACGATGCCAATTGTATTAACATTATGTTTATAATATAACATTAGAAGGGAAACCCTTCTTTAGCATGCCACCTCTAACGTCCGGTATGAATGCATTGCCTCATGCAGTTGACACGCCGTATGTTCCGTAGGTCAAGGAGGCCCCCTTCACCAGTCGAAGCGGGTAGCACTCACTAACTTTCCCACCAGTAATGGAGTGCTGAACATGCTTGCTCTTCAGTATCTCAATACCATCAGTGGGGCTCTTGGCAAGGAAAACCTTGGCACCGCTCCCGTTCTCGTACTCGCAAACCAACGGGTAGAAGACTTGGTTCGATGGATCAATTGCTAGGTACATTTTGTCGTCGGCGTCCTGACCGTGCGGCGCCCATGCGACAATTACACCACCGCTGGGGATGCTAGACTCGTCCTCGATTCGAAGGCGAGATACACCCAAAAGGGACATGGTGTTGTTGTAATAGTGCAGAGCTCGCGAAGTACCATCGGCAACCAGAGCTTCATCCTTGAAGGCCCAGATGTCGGAGCAGGAGGGGGTGCTTTGACCGTTGGCTGCGAAGACGTACATGTTACCGTTGGAGCAAGATGCTAACTTGCTTGACAAAGAGCTGCCGACAAGCGGCGCATATTCGAAGCCCTCTTCGTCTTTGAACGGCAACGGCTCGCTGGGGCGAGTACTGTTGGTCGGGATCTTTATGGAGCTTGTCGGGGTCGAACTCGTGGGGGAGACTGTGCCAGAGAGCTTTGCCGATTTTGTTAGAGATGGCAAGGGTGTCTTGCTGGTCACAGCCACGGGGGTTGTGGAGATGGTTAACGGCGCTCGGATTGTCGAGTTCGATGGAGTAGTCTGAGGGGAAGGTGTAGGCAAGATTTGTCCTCCTGATCCGACGCCAGGGGTTTCAACTGGAACCTCGGCCACAGGTGTTTCCTCATCGCCAGGTGACTCAGGAACCGGTGTTCCAACATCGGGATTCTCAACAACCGGGCTTTCCTGTACTGGTGGCTCGACTATCGGGGTTTCGATGACAGGAGGTTCGGCCACTGGGGTTTCAGCAACTGGAGGCTCTACAGCTGGAGGTTCTGCTACGGGAGGCTCTGCTACAGGAGGCTCCACTGCTGAGGGCTGTTCGCTGGGTTGTCTTGCATCATCCTGAGGTCCGATTCTATACTTTGTTAGCGATCGACAACGTCAAAATGGAGTGTCAGGCAGTTGGTACTTACGGGATGCACATCTCGGTAAGGACCCTGTCATTGGTATCCAAGAGGTTGATGTTGTCGAATCCTGTGACCTTCACATACAACTTATTCCGCCAGCTGAGCTGTCCGCTGATGCCTTTGCAACCATTAACGTCAACAATGCCGCCGTCAAGCTCGCCGTCCTCGCCCAAGGAAAACTCGGCTGCGACTTCAGCTGTTCCTTTGATGGAAGGCTCGTCTACGATGCCGGCGGAGAGGTCGAAAGTGGCAATCTTGATACCACAGTGAATACCGACAGGGAGACCCAACGACGCAGAGGCGCGAATCCTGCCCTCAGCCTCAAACACGGGCTTGAAGAATGGTTCCCAACCAGTTGCTTGTGTCTTGGATGAATCGATGAAGTCAAGACGAGCCACAGCGTTCTGAAGACCCATCTCGGCGCCGGCGAGAAGCTTGCCGGAAGCGGCAGCTTCCAGACCAACATTGGCACCGACGTCGATGCGGGGCCCGATAGTAATGACACCGAAGCTCAAACCGGGAAGGCCAACACTGAAGAGATTGTAGGCGAGGGTGTGGCTGAAGGAAACTTCGGCGTCAATGCCAATCTTGACGGCGAATTGGAGGTCGTTGGATATCTCGATGAAACCCTCCGTGATGCCCTTGAAAGGCACCCATGTGGCCTTTCCGTAGAGCCTAGCAGTGCCGGAAACACCACATCCAACGCAATAGATGTTGACGTGCCCGTCGAGACCGTTGGTAGACGGCAACTGAGCGTCAAAAAGCTGGATAGCCTCACCCCAGGGTGACGTGACAAAATCCAGACCAAGGTCCAGCAATGGGCTGCCGGCATCAGGAACCTTGAAGCTAAAGTCTTCGTCGATATCAGCAGAGACAGTAAGCGCATCTTGCACAGCGTCGAAAACATCCTTGACAGGCTCGACGATCACATCATTGATCACATCGCAGAACCATCCGCATCGGCGATCGATGCTACGTCTTTGTAGAGCTGAACTGTTGCCGGATGTGTCATCATCCAGAATGATACTCTCGAGGAACTCACGGTACTTGTCGCTGAGGTCCTCAGAGCCAAGGGATGTATCTAGATCGCGGTCGAAGAAGTTGCCGAAGCAAGCGGTTGGGAGGCCATACTTCTCATCAACGGGTGGGGTACAGGCACCGTATCCGGGACCAGTTGATCCGGAAATGGGAGTAGGTTTCGGTCCTTTGGTCGACACGGTGGCAGCTGCTGAAGGCCTTCCTGATGAAGGCGACTTCTTTGGTCCATCATCCCTAGGAACCCAGTATCCCCATTCGGACTCACCACGGGATACAAGCTCCTCAGGATGAGTTGGCTTGCCCTTGGCGATGATGGAGTGCTGGCCTTCTTTCCAAGTAATGCTTTTCACCTGGAAGAAGCATCTATCTTGTTTCTCAAAGGCTCCGCAGCCCTCCGTGTAAGTGATGAGAACTAGTTCATCCTTCTCCAACCAAGTGTCGACGGCATAGTCCCAAGCCTCATTAGAGGCAAAGTGAATAGCCAGGCCGTCCGGTCCGTATTCAACGTCAGTGATGTGGTCACTTTCGTCGAGGTTCACTGAAGGCTGGTTGAAGTAGTAGGTCAGCCATGCATACTCACCCGCCTTGCTAGGATCGTTCACGCCGTAGTAGAACTTGGAACCCTCGGTCGGGGGCACGGGAATGACGTTTTTCGCTGGCTTGGTGTCGCAGTCCCAGTGCAAATTCGGCTTGAGGGTAGCAACGGGGGCCTCTTGGATGAAGGTGGCGGAAGGCGAGGTGGAGGGTGTGACAACAGGTTGTTCTGCGTATGCCGATGGCTTCTTCTCTGCTTCGATCTTTTCATGGTTTGGCAGATCAGCTGGAGAGGTACTAGTCGGGAAAAGTGCGCCACAGCTGGTAGGAGGAGCTTTGCAACCTCCCTCCGGCGTCGCATATACGATGACGACCTCGAAGCCGTTCATAGTTGTGGTGGCTTGGTTGGGCTTGTCGGCTTTGCGCTCTTCGGGGGCTGGGAGTGCTTGAACGAGTGTGGTGGCAGCCACAATGGCTGCCATTGATTTAAACAACATGATGAAACGAATGTAATCAAACAAAGAAGAAGGAATGGCTCGGTCGTTGTAGACCAGTACAGAGAACGACGCACAGCTAACGAAAGAGAAAGGGCCGTGAGGAAGACCTGGATTGAGATATGTCTATATTCTACTTATACAACGGCACTTGGAGCTTTCCCCTTACCCGTATGCTCCACAGAGGAATGGGGCTGCTGGCTAGCCTTGCCAGACTGTAATCACGCAGAGGCCGATGAGATTGGACGATTTCTGAGTCTTTATTCGGCCTGAGTGGGCTTTCAACGGTATTCCGGGGCTTGCCGTTCACCAACCCCTGCCCAATCACACCCACCACCCGTAGTGGTGTCACCGTCTGCAGGCCTTAGTTGAAAGCTGCCACTACTAAAGCGGTGGGGCGGTTTCGGTGTCACTTGTCCCTGCATTTGATCTCCATCAGCATTTGCAACTCACTTCTTCTTGCTGGCTGCAGGGCTCTGATCTGCGCCCTCAGAAGCATCGACGCAAGAGAGCACTAAACAGCCGCCCAGCTGAAAAGGTCTTTGGTTGCATCTCCTGCTTTCGATCACTGCACTGGCCAGTCTCATCCCCACTCCCCATGACAGATCTTGGCCACTAAGGCGAATAGGGCAGGCCAAGCCACGTTTCAGGGGCAGCGGCTGTCTGCCATGGCCTACCATTCGCCGTTCTGTCAAATACAGTATGGTGCAACACCTGATGGCAATTGTTATTGGGCGGCCCGTCGAACCCTTTCAGGGGACTTTGGCGATAGCCCCCTAAGCATTATCGACATGGGATCTGTGGTCCCCACCACTCATCTACGGGTCTCGCCATTCTTCCACGGCTGCTCCGAAGAAGTGCAGTCTGACGAGCCTATGTGACTAAGGCCCACTGACGGCTACCCTGAAACGGGAAGAATCCGTAGTCAGGCTTACTTCCTTACTCACGACTGTTCTTCTCCAAGAATTCAATGCTTCCGTATTCAGTAATGCGAATCCGTTTGTATGGCTACCAACCGCTTGGTTCGCGTTGCCCGGGCTGGAAGCTACGATTCTCTTGACAGATTGACGTAAATGAAGCCATCGTCGGCTCATCCGCATTAATTCTCTCGCTCGGCATGTCACCGGCTTTCGGTCCATCTTGAAAAGACAGGGCAGGGGACCCTGCACGTGAGCTACCCTGCTCAACTGACTGGCCCCTGAGGCGGGGACGACTGCCTGAACGCTATCCATCTTGACGGCAACACCATTGAAGACTCCGTAAATCGGCGTTCTTCGAATGGACCAACGCCGACTTTGGGGTGCATCTCAAGGAGCGGCTGCTGTTGAACCCCACGGCCATGGAGCGGAGCGCGTCGCTCTTGAAAATGTTCTCAATACGCCGGAACTGATGTTGAACATCCTGCTCAATGTGGATATGCGCACGCTCCTTACCTCGGTCCCGCGTGTGTGTAGGCAATGGCACAAATTGACTGGTGGATCTACCCCGATTCAAAAAGCGCTTTATTTGAAGCCGGATTTCGATGCCACGCCTAGGCACATCAATCCTCTCCTAGCAAAAGCATTCCCTGGCTTTGTTGGCGAAGGAAAGCTTAAGCATCTCAACACCAGTGAGTTTTCAAATATCTCCTTGGCAGCCGAGGGAAACAAGGAATTATTCATGCGGAAAGACGCGAGTTGGCGCAAGATGCTGATTTCTCAGCCTCCTGCCCGAGCCTTAGGCAATGTCAAGATCAAAGATACTCAAGTAGCTTACCCAAGCAAAGCCCTGGATCGTATTCGCAGAGACGATTTTCCAGAAGGCCTTCGCATGGGCAAGCTGTATGATTTGCTGGTAGAGTGGGTCTATGAAAGCGATCTGGTTAGAGGTTTCATGATCCTAAGTAACGAATCCCACATCAAAGAGTGGATGGATCGGGATGAGATCGGGGAAGGGCTGTGTTCTAGCGGTCAACGAAAATCTGTTCGGCTCTTCGCTTCAACGGGTACTCTTTTTGTACGCTATGAGGGTCATACTTGTGCGTTGGGGGCACTACTCTCGCCGAGCTTCCTTCAGCATCGCAAGGAGTTCTTGTCCAAATTCGAATTCACGCATCCGCGCTCGGAGGATTACTGGGAAGAAAGCGATGATTTCCCATCAAGCATTACAGACGATGAAGACGAATTGGAGCGATTTTAGTATCTAGGGCATTGACCACACTGAACTTGCAAATACAACAGGACTACTAACGAGAGGCCCTTGGCATTCTTCATTCTAGCCATATGTAGTCATCACCTGGAAATCAGAGAATAGGCAATTGATGAGCCGCTCATCCCTAAAACCTGTATTGTTTCCATCCAGAAGCAGCCCAATTCAAGGGAAAGGGATTTTACAATTGTTGACTGGAGCACCAAATTGGCCTATTAATACCATTTTTGACATGGAAAGCGTCTTGATCACAATTCTTAAAATTCATGACTGTGTGAGTACCAGGAACCTCAGCTCCTTCTCTTGCTAACAAAGCCCACAAAGATGCCATCTTTAGTCAAACACAAGCACAGATGCCACACTTCGAAAGAAGTTGGGTGAAAGTGATCATCTTCTGTAATTGCTGCTTGGCGACTCTGGCCGTGCTTCTCCTATTTGGAGCAACGCCCAGGAAGACGGAATATGCTGACGCCCGTCCGCCAAATCCGCTTGGTCATAACTAGGACGCTCCTGGGCCCAATGAATAGCGTAAACAAACTTCCTCGGCTCGATCTTTCTGATTTTCTCCGTCATCGGATTGATTCAGTGTGTAAGCGCCGCGACTTCATGGTGTTGAACCGCTGATCACGAAGGCGAGCAATGATCAGTACGTCTTCGTCGCGTTCAAATATTGGTATGCCAAGACAATTAGACTACGACCACCATAAGTCTAAAATTGGATCTCTTGAGTATAACGCCTATTCTTGCAGGATTGCGGAAAGCCGCATGTGGATCGCCGCATGATTTGCAGGCAGAGGGGAATCAACACAAGATTATCATCTTCTACTGAGATGACCACGATCTCCGAAACAAAATTAGTTCATCTGAAACACGCCGCATTGTTTAAATCTTGAACTTAATTGTATAGAAGGTGGTGGGTAAAGTTGTGACAAAGCCGTCACTTGAGACGCGTCATTGATGGGTGTGCTAAGAAAGCAAAGCCTTCGAAGTGGTTGCAAGGCCGACTTGATGCAGCAGTGAATGCTGGCCAGAACCCTTTAGCACGAACTCAATCGGGCAACTGATTGTCCATCAACCCACCAAATTGGCTCATTCGGAACTAGATAGTAAGCCGGATGGTTCCCAATTAGGCCGCGACTACAGCGTAGTAGAAGCGAGTTATTGCTTTTTTCACGCCTGAACCACGTCCAAGCCAGCGACAACCTCTCCCTTAGCGTCGCCCTTGTGAAGACCTGATCACCGCCCGTTCACACCCAACCGTCGGATTTCGGCTGCAAGGCAGTGACGCATGGACCTAAAGCTAACCAGAATTACCAGACATGCAGATTCTTACACCAATCACCACGCCCGTGCTTGCTTCTGGCAGGTATTAGCACATGCAGCAAAGTGAAGGGAGCTGAAGGCGCTGGGGGGCTGTGCCAAAGCCGTGTCTTCTGATATTATGAGGCCAGTCCCCTCCGTTGCCTTTACGCGCTGACATGCGTGTTGTTGGTGTTCCGCGCGACCACATCGCAAGGCTGACAAACAAAAATGATCCAAGTGCAGCGTAATGATTGATACGATTCTCACGCTTCGCTGCCTCGTCGCAGTGCTTTTGTTCGTGGCACCTCAGGTCCAAGGTCACCCGACCTCAGACATACCCAACAAGGCACTCGTGCCTCGTCACCACCGCCCAGTTGTCAAGGAAGATTTTCAGTCATTCAACACCGATAAATGGAGCTGCGAATATTCATGTCCCATTATCAATTCGGGCAAAGCTCGATTTCGCCTGCACTCCGACACGCCACCAGATGAGGAAGGTTCATGGTCCAAGGTTCGATACACGCCGAAGCGGTTCACGTCCGGACGCTTCACCGTCTCCTTCTCCATGACAGCTCGCCCCGAACAAGAAGTCTGGTGGGGCGTCGCCCTCTGGGACAACGGGCCCGCCGAGGACGGAAGCGAGTTCAATGAGATCAACTTCGGCTATGTCACCGATCAGAGCTTCACCAACACGCAGCTGCGGTTTGAGAGCGCGCGGCGGGGCAAGTTCAGGTCCGTCCGGGTCGACACCGAAGTGGACCTCTACGATGAGAGCTACCACAACGCAACGCTGGAGTACACCGACAGATATGTCGCTTTCTATTTGGACGCGGAGCTGCTCAAGACAATCACGGATAAATCGGTGATTCCTACGGATCCGATGGATCTCGTTCTCGGCCCGCGCCTTGTCACGGGCAGCAAGCCATTGACAGAAGGCTTTACGCAATCGATCAATTGGGTGGAGATTGTGGGTTAAGAGTTTGCAGCTTGCTGAAAACCTTCGGCACTGTTTGGAGGACGCAAGCCATCCATGAACTTCCAATTCTCTTGTATACAGTCTATCTGGTCTATGTACTCATACTTGAGAAAACTTATTCTCATAGTCCCGCCTTCAACTTGCCGAAGGAAAGTGAAGCCGTATATGCCGACGGGCCCAATTCGAAACTGCCGTAGTCCCAGATAGTGTAGAAATTGCGCAGCAGTCGGGTGCCGACCAGGGTGAAGCCGTCCGCGCCCGAGTCATCGAAAGGAGGCCAGCAGGCGTCCTCTCGATTTGCGAAGCCCGGGAGAGCCAGCTGGTCACCGGTGAGAGTCAGGTTCTGCGTGGCGCCGTAGAACCCGACTTCGAGCGTGATAGACCAAGCATCGGTGAATTCGCTGCAGAGTGGGATATGATCGCCCTCAATGAGGGCGGTCCAGTTCATCCCGATGGACTTGTAGATGTCCACAATCCTGTCGGGACTAAACGAGATACCAGAGGCCCCAGTGTCAAAGACTACACGAGATCCGTAGAGATCAGTCTGCGTCTTGATCTCGGTGCCGTTGCAAGCTTTCTTGGTGCCCGTGGTGGTATGCAGGACCGACCGCCAGACATCGTAGCCATCCCAGTTCGAGGTGAGGTCAATGGTGGCTAGCTCGCCGTCGACGTACTCCTCCTCCCTGGATCCTCCAAGGGTGAGCAGACCCTTGCCAGGAACACCCCCGGTGCTGTCTCCTTCGTCTCTCGCGTAGTAGATGCCAAAACGGGGCTTGTCGACCAGCTTCTGTTGAATCATGCTCTCAAAAATGGGCGTTGCGCCGCCGTCAGAAATGCTCCCGAATGCAAGTCCAAGGAAGCCATCGGCAGGCATGGCGAACCAATTACTCTCGTTGGCTGCGATGAAAAGTCCGTCCCACGAAACGTTGCCGGAGGACCAGCGGTCCTCGACTGTGAGACCCGCCACTCTTCCGCCAAGGTACTCAATTGATGCATCTTGTCCGGTCAGCTTCCCGGTAGAGGAAGCTGTAATATCGTACGCAGTGCGATTGAGCCTATACGCTGTGTCAGCCATACCAAGTCCTACTCAAAAGCTACTTCTACTCACCCCGGGGTTTGTTGGCACGTCTCTGCGCATTCTGGGTCGATGATCCAGCTGGAAGCGCTACCTGTGTCAAAAAGAAACTGGTGATTCTGAGGAGGCGTCCCGATGCTGAGATCGACCATTTTCTAGTGGAGTCAGCCTTGCAATCGCAACAACTGTGTAGCGAAACATACGTAGCCATTTTCGATTGTCACAGGCAAGTCAAGGACGGCAGCCGATGCCGTTCCGGCGAAGGCTGAGGTCGCCAAAACGGCGGAAGCGAAACGAGTGACTGATCCCATGGCTCTGAGCTGCTGGAAGTATGCAAAGGTTCGGACTGCTTCGCACTCACTGCGCCGGGACAAAGCTCGATTTAAGGAATACGGCACGGCAATTACAGGGATCCAGCCGGCACGCCTGGCCCGCGAATTTGGTCGTCCTCGTACTGTTCATGCGCCAGCGACAAGGAAAAATAGATTAAGTGGGCGGGTGGCTCGCGGATACGAGCTCTAGCCTATGCCTCGGTTCGCTATTATTTAGATATGCCCTGCAGATACGTGCCGAGTGGATATCCAGGGCTTTTCTACATTTATGTAATTGAGCAGACGTCACTGATCGACTAGTTTTCAGCGGATTTGATTGTCGTTCATCCCATGTTGCATGTTTCATGTTAAAACATTCCTCGACATTGAACCCCCTAATTCCGCGGGAAGCAGGCATAATCCTTCGCCTACTGATTCTCAATACAACATTGAGCACACATGTTTATACCATATTTAAGCCATCTTCTTTTTCTTTCATTCAGATCTATTAACCTATAGCTCAATTGAAGTCACGGTGGAAAGCCGACCGTGGAACTGGATCAAGTCTGCCACAATCAGAGCGGCGGTGCGTTCGGGTCTTCCATGCATTGGTCAATTCGCATGATCTGCTTTCCGGTCGCTTTCGCCTGCCTGATGAACTCGGGGAAGTAATTGACGGTCGTATTGTACGAAAAGTGCATAACGACGAGGTTGCCTCCCTTGGCCACATCGGCGTTGAAGGCTTCCACTTGCTTCTCGGGCGTGCTCGTCTCGGCCCACTTCCAGTCCTGGACGTCGACACTCCAGTTGACGATATAATTCTTGTCCGCACCTGAGGCGGCTGCCCAGCGCTGGCGCATACGCGCGCCCTCGACCCCGAAGGGTGGACGGAAGTAGGTCGATTTTTCGCCAAAGATGTTATTCATCACTCTATAGTTCTCACTATACTCCCAGTCGATGCTGTCGGTATTGGGGAGTCCCTCCATCCGTGGATGGGTATAGGAGTGCAGCGCGATCTGGTGGCCCTCGCTCTTCAACTGACGGTAGAGGCTGGCCATGCCCGTGGAGTTGTTTTCCAGCACGGCGCCGACAGCGAAGAAGGTCACCTTGATGCCCGCGTCGCGGATGATCTGCACCAAACGATCGGCGTACTTGGGGTTACCATCGTCAATACCGAACGCGAACGAGTTGGGCCGTGTGCAGGCAAATACCAAGGTGCCCGATGGCAACTTCTTGGGCACGAGAACGCCTGAAGGGATAGAGGGAACAATCTCAATCTTTGTCAAAGTCACAGCCTCGGTGCTGTACACTCCCCTGATTGCGACACTGCTCACACGCTGCAGGTTGATGTTGAAGTGCGAAATGGGTATGTAGATGTCATTCCCGGTGGCGTATCGCGCAGCCTCGAGACTGTCCCTCGTCTCGGGATACGGTGCGACGCCCGAGTTGCACTGCGAATTGTGCTGCTGCAGCGAGACGGAGAACTTGCTGTGGCCCGAATAGGCGATGTGCAAGTACGCGCCGCTATAGCCGCGCAGATCCCGACAGCCGTTGCTGACCAGCGTGGTGAAGGCGTAATCGGAGAGCGCAGAGACGAGGCCGAGGCGGTTGGAGCCCCATGTGAGGCTCATCTCACCGCCGCCGTGCCAGAGGCCCAGAGAGTTCGTGCTTGGATTGCCGAAGGTATCAATGACAAGCGCCGAGACGGTAGCGGACGGTGCCGGCACGGTTTCTGTCGGTCCCGCTGGGCTGGTGTTCGTGGGCACCGGCCAGCCGCTCGGAGTACCGCCGCAGTAAAGTGACAATGGGCCCAAAGTCACGGCGCGGTTGGGGGCTGAGAGCACGATTGACCTCAGCTTGCTCAAGTTGACACCACTGAACTTTGACCAGGCGAGGCTGTACAGCTTCTCGGTTCCGTCGAATGTCCAGCCCAGTTGCGCTGTCGTTTGGGACGCCGAGCCTGTCTGCGGGCCATCACACGCCGTCTTAGAAGTCAGTTCGATCTTGAAAGTGGTCCCGGCGGGAGCCTTGATCAAAAGCGCGATGCCGCCGTATGTCGTGGCATCTACACATCCGACCTGAGAGTAGAAGTAGGATGCTGTGGACTTGGGCGTCAACGTCAAACGGTTATTATTCACGACCGCGGATTGCATTGTCCCATCGTGGCCGGTCGGTAGCAAGAGTGCATTGTATCCCAGGAAGTCTATGCGCGACTGGGAGGCCCAATCATCCACAAGCAGCGGCGAACAGGTGCCAGAAGCGGGTGGATTGGACGTGGTAGTCGTCAATGGCCCTGGAGTGCGCGTGTCTATGGGAGCGGTATGGTCAGTGCAAGGTAAGTCTGGGCATCAGCCGGATTGTACTCACTGCTCTGGGCACAGACAAATGAGACCTTGTCCAACTGCCATTGCTGGGTAGAAGAAAAGGAGTTGACAACAACGGAAAGGGCCGCATTGAGGTTTGCTCCGGGAAAGCTACTCAATGGGATGCGAACTGTTTGCCAATCACCAGTGAGTCCTGTGACCCGGAAGGATGTCTTGGTCGTGCTCGTCGTTGCCGAACAACTCGAGGCCGTCGTGAGTTGTGTCGTGAAAGCCGCGCCCGATGCAGGTGCCTTAATTTCAAGCTGTATATGGCTGTACGAGTCAGTCTGCAGCGCCTGGCAGGGGAATGTCTCGTAGTAGTAAGCTCCGCTCTTGGGGGTGAAGCTGAGAATGCCGCCAGAGGCGGAGATGCTGGCCATGCTGCCATCGTCTAAGATGATTCGGTCAATCGAGGTGCTGATGGAGCAGGCCGTACGGCAACAACATATGAGGCACCTTACCTGACGTCCACGAACCCAGATTGTTCCGGCTCGATGAGAACGAGTTCGACAGGTCATCCACGAGGAGATCTGAGGCGCACGCGGCAGCGGCAGCCACCGCGCTGTAGAGCGCCGCCGCCAAAAGGCATTGCGCCTTGATGTAGAGCATCTTCCCTTGCCTTTTTTTCTCGTTTTATCTTGTCAAGACTCTACTCGCAGCATTCAATCTGGCGACCTCGATGTGGAGGAATGGGGCTCTTCGGCAAACCCCTGTCTCGTGGAGGGGCCGGGACGGTTGGCGGAAAGATTTTCATCCTATATAGGATCCAGAACGCGACAGGCAGGTTGGATAGAGTTGCACCAGGCTCTTGGCAATGGAACCACACGTCCCGTGCATCGGCCTAATAAAACCCCTCAGCTGAAATGCCGTGCGACACGGGTAGAAGGGAGATCGTCGCGCACTGACATGGGGGTCCGTGTCTATAAGCTGACTCGAAATGCACTTTTCGTTCCCCCGGCACAGGCGCACAGAGACGGCCGTCCGTCGAGGGGCGTCATGATTTCCACGAGCAAGATCAAGGACCAGCCCATTGCAGTTTCTTTTTGCCTGAACGATTAAAGAGAAGCTGCGCAGAAGCTGAGCCTTGAGCAGTTCAATACGAGGTCGACTCCCGATTTTAGATCATGCACGCTTAATTAACATTGTCGCACGGACACGCCACCGGCCCCTGGATCTGAGCAATCGGAAAATGGAACCGTTGGCCCCAACACATGCATGCAGGCTTACATGCTCCAATACGAAGTTGACGATAAATGACGAATGCCACGACTTTGTCGACGGACTGAATTCTCCGATCTTCTGCTCCGAGTTCAGTGTGTCGTATTCAAGATGGGGAGTGCTACGCTGACTTGCTTTACCAAGAGTCAAAGGAAGAGGTGAGCATCGCCTCGAAGGTGAGCAGGAGAGGCATTTCGTCCGGGGCGGTGAGCAGTGTTCCATTTGTCTAGTCATAAGTCATTCTGTCATATATTAAAACTTTGCTCTCATCTGCCACAGGTGGTTCCTCAAACACGATCGTGTTGCGCTAGATCATCCTGTTGGACAAAACCATTGTGGACTCTGCGTCAACATGCATTGCCTCTTGGCGGAGTTGCGGTGAGGAGATAAAATCCGCACTTCAGCTAACAGTACAGATTCTCAAAATCATTTCAGCTGCTAGGATGAGTTGGTGGTGCTACAGACTAGATGGCGGGATGACCATGGCCGAAAACGTGGTTACTCCTCACCGCATCAGAGAAAGGTCGGCAAGGCTTTACTTGAGCTTAGAAGCATATTGATCTTCTCAACATAATCAATGTAGCTGGTACCCAGGTCGTCCTGTACCCAGCTCATTCGGATCATGGCCTTGGCGGTGTTCAAGTTTCGGGCCTGAGTTTCCCTTTCAGTCTTGGAAATAAGTCGCAAAATTTTCATTCGCTCGGCGTCGGATCGTGCCTCAAGCCCGAAGATGAATAACAGAAGCGGCAGGCTGCATGTTCCCAGCTTCTCAAATAACTGTGACCCCGTGGCAACCCACTCGGCGATCTCGATAGAGTCTGCGGAAATGTTTCCAGAGGAACGCTCCAGATATATGAGGGAGGCCAATCGATAGAGCTCCGGAATGATGTGGTCTTTCTTGACGATGGGAGTGGATCCCGTACTCTGATCTTCTAGATTGACATCCTTGAGTCTCCGTTGGAGCATAGCGAGGTGTTTTCGATACGCATCCGAGTGGTACAAAGGTTTGTGCTGTTCGAGCACGCTTTCGAAGATGACAGAGAATAAGTGTAGAATTTCATGAGGTGGACTCAAAGGATATGGCATCTAAGCGAAATTCATGTTAGCCCAATCCCCTTTTTCTCATGTTTGAAAACCACCTACCTCGGGTATGTCACATAGTTGTGACAACAAGCCGGGAAATCCAACATCACGAGTGTAATTTTCCAGCGGCGACCCATGGCCAATCCAGTGTCGCATGCCAAACCGCGAAAAGACGTCATGGTAATGTACCCATCCTTGTAACACCACAAAGTCACTCTCCCTCGCAGCAAGCTGATTGGCAACGGCCACGCTTACTAGCTTTCTGGAGCCGCATATAAACCACGGCCACTTGCTCTTGGCGTGTGCGCTTACCTGGATCTGCGGACAAGAAGTTAAGGGTTTGGGAAGCTTGGACTAGGACCAGGTTTCGGTAGCTCACCTCGAAAGAACAGAGTAACATCCCCGCTGCGATTTGTTGTATTATCTCCTGGGCCGTCATCTCGTTTTCGGTAAGCTGCCTCTGCTGGAGGGCCTTGAGCGCAGAGATCTGGAGCTGAGCCGCCCGATCCCGGAAACCGTACCGGTGAAGCGCTGAGACGGCCAGCAGGGATTTGAAAACTCCCACAGCAGCCGGGGTGTTTGCTAGGAGGGCTGTGCGAATGATTGTCTCGCGTATAGCTGTGGAGTCTTGCCCCATGGTCAACAATGCTGAAGAAGCAACTGATTCGACTATCGCAGGTTAGCAGGGCACACAATTCACCAAGACGCGCTACCCACAGTATTCGAAGAGATCGCTCTCAGTCGTGGTCATTTCGTATGGTATCCATCGAATTGGGTTCGTAAGTATGGGAGCAAACTCGAGCTCCTCCACATCTTCATTCACTAGAAGGCCCACTCAGCTTCCGCGCATATTAAAACAGCATAGATGCACTCTACCATTCCATTTCTCCCCGGATAAGCGATCATGCAACTGCACATCTTGAAAGGTTGTGTCGATAAATTCCACCCCCTCGTACTGGGCAATCCTGGCGCCCGATGGTGGTGCCACAACGGCCCGCCTTTTGTCGTCTGATCGGGGCCAGAATAGCCGCATACCGTACCCAGGACATTGCTTGCCTCCTTTCACACATCCGGTACAACTTGGCAGGGTCCTGTCACAGCGGATCTTGCGTGCTACGCCTTGAGTCAGCGGGGAGTGAACTGCGGATTCAGCAACCGTCCTCTCGATCTTAGTGGTCGATACCTGTGCATGCGCCGCAACCTCTCGCCGACCTAGCCATTTCCAGTTTCCAATTGCAAAATTTCAGCAAACCCACTGGTCATTGCTGCAACGTAGGTGAGATTGAAGTTCAAATCTCGGCCCAAGTTGCCTAGGTTCCATGTTTAGTAGAAGGATGAATCCAAGTGGGGAGGGATGTCTCCACAGGGAATAGCTGACGAATAGCATACTGATGACCAATTCGCTTATCCAAGAAACTAGAGGCCGTGAGGCGCGGCCTGTGAGAGCTTTGTCCCAGAATGGATGGTAGGCAACTCTGCGCGAGCCATGAGGAGTTGGACCCATAATTGTGTAGCAGTGTGGAGCCAATCACTCATATCAAGTCAGCCAAACTGCCTACAGTTGCTATCCTACTCATGTTGAAGAGTGTATACTCTGATTAACAAGCAGAATGATTATGAAAGTTTTGGAAGATGGTGAGACCGCTGACCATTACGAACTTGAAATGCTTAGAGTGAAAGCGCATTGACTAGAACGAACGGTGTGATATAAAAGGTATTACGAGCCCTGCATTGAAAACAACCGGAACAGTACGAACATATCAAACATCGCCATCCAGCTCTTTCAGACAAATTCATTTCGTGTCCTACCAAGAACTCACCTTACATTTTCAGCCGCAGATATACACTGCCGAATATTTCACAATGGCTTCATATTTAGTGACTGGCGCTTCTCGTGGCCTTGGGGTATGTTTAGATCATGGATGGCTCCTGTAGAAAAATTACTTACAGCCACGAACAGTTTGAATTCGTCAACCAACTCTCCAAGAACCCGGAGAACACGGTCATTGGTCTTGTGCGCGACAAGGCAACCACCGAGACCAAGGTCCGCTCTGAGCTCGGTGAGCGAAAGAACCTTCACATTGTGGAGGGTGACATCACCAACTACGATCAACTGAAGGTAAATCTTGCAGCTCCAATAATCGCAAACCATGTTTCTTCTGACGTGCTCTAGGCTTCCGTCCCCCAAGTTTCCGACATCACCGGCGGAAAGCTAGACTATATCATTGCCAACGCCGCTCTTGTGTCGAGTCGGTCGGCATACGACTCCCTGAGTGTTTTGTGAGTGGCAACGAGGAAAGCCCCGATGTACTCTGCTAACAATGAATAGGGGAGAGGCTCCAAAGGAACTCGAGGAAGATCTCATTCAATCATTCACGGTCAACGTTATCGGCAACATTCATCTTTTCAACCTGTACACGCCTTTGATCCTCAAGGGTACTGCCAAAAAGGTTGTTGCCTTGTCTACTGGAATGGCTGATGCCGATCTCGTGGCCAAGTATGAAATTGCGCTTGCCGGGCCCTACGCCATCAGCAAGGCTGCACTAAATCTTGCCGTGGCCAAGTTTAGCGCGCAGTACTCAAAGGATGGTGTTTTGTTCTTCAGCATCTCTCCAGGCTATGTTGATACTGGCAACAGCAATGACGGTAAGGCTCTGACTGTCCGCGACTTGTCAAACACGTCTAACATCACGTAGCGACACCGGAGCAGCTGCAGAAGCTTCAAGGCATGGGTGCTGCTTTCGCGAAGTACGCTCCTCACTTCACCGGGGCCATCACTCCCGAAGCTTCTGTTCAACAGGTGCTTTCCGTCATCGACAGGGCCAGCGTCGAGGGAGGCTATGCAGGCTCGTTCATTTCTCATTTAGGAAACAAGCAGTGGTTGTAAAGCGGTCGTGGCAATCTCGGCTGCTTGTAATGCAAAGCCCAGATCGGTGAAACAACAGTGAAGATGGAGGTTCTCTGACGAAAGGCAAACCTAGCAGTCTCTTAACCAAAATCAAATCTAAAATTTTGGACCCAGAAGATCTAGGAAGATCCTGTTGATACATCAGAGACCAACCATGGTTTCATCAATTCCACTATTCATAAGCGATAGTACATTATCATAAGTTCATGCAGGTAGTCTATCAATAACGCGTATGGAACAACCAGGAATTTGTTTCCATTGCACCGCTGGACACAGTAAATTAAGGCCAGTCAGGACTAGAAAGCTGCGTGCACAGGAGAATTCAAGCTCGCTGCTCCGCAGCGCTTAACCGATCTTTATGCCTCCCCCGCTAGCACTGACTACGCATCCTGTGATCCAACGGGCATCTGAGGAACAAAGAAGGCCTATGACATCCGCGACGTCGTCCGGTTGACCAAAGCGGGGGATGCTTTGGGTTGGGAAGAATTCATCTTGGAATCGTTGCACCGCTTCAGGCCCGCAGTCCACCACGGCATCCGTCTCGGTCAAACCAGCAGTGACGGCGTTGGCCGTCGTGCCCGTCATGAACGAATACCTCTCGTCCTTGCCGCCGAAAGCCTGCGCCCACGTTCGACATAGCGATTCCCCAGCAGATTTGCCAGCAGAGTACATGAGCTGGTCAGCCCATGGCTGGCGCGAACGAATGGAGGAGATGTAAATGATGCGGCTGTCCGGTTGGAAATAACGCCTTCGCACAAATTCCTCGACAATCATAACTGGGGTCTGCACGTTTCCAAGCAGGCTTCGTTGGACTTCCTCCGTGGTCAATTCGCCAAGCGTCCCCGGCATCGGATCCCCCGCGCAATTTACAAAGATGTCCACGCGGCCACCGAATGTGCCACTGATCTCATCGGCGATGACACTTGCGCATGTTGGAGAGAAGATGTCGGCGATCAGGCCCTTGATCTGGAGGCTTGATGGCCGAGTGCGAGACGTGGCCGTGAAAACATGGTCTGTCACCTCGTCATTTAAGGTAGACGAGATGGCCGTGATGCCCTTGTCGCCGGTGCATGTGCCGAGGACTGAGCAGCCACGAGACGCGAGATTGAAGGCAATGGCGCGGCCGATGCCCCGAGAGGAGCCGCTGATGACGGCAACCTTATTAATGAGGTCGAGCTCGCGAACACGCTGCGTCGCCATTGATGAGACTTCACGATGGAAAGGCGATGTATGTTCCAACTACAAGATTGTGGTAATTTCCAAGGGGTTTTCTACAAAGAGCCTTTACGATAGATGAGGGGCAAGATTCGCTGTGACTCAAAGCACAAAGTTTCGTCTAAGCATCTGGTTTTGAGTCACAGACGTGTGGTAGGCAATGATCGGCAGGGCCCATCAATCGATTCAGCGAATTCAACCCAAGCAGTAACATTAGGAGCTGTACAGTAGTTGTAGGTGATTAACCCCGCATCAGTCAAGGCTGCTCACTATAATGTCTCTCTCTCTCTCTCTATCGCTGTTGGAGAAGAACACACTACTCTACGCCACACGAGCTTCTCCGCGGCTGGTGTCCGCCACGCATGAGCCCTAGAATCAATTCAATGCCGAGGTTCATAATTAGGGCGCTCAAGAACAAGAATCTGGGAGCGTCTAGCAGTTTCAATCTCATGGGCACTAATTTTTTTTCGATATCGGACGTCATCCTCATTTGGTATAAGGGCAGCCACCTCGTGTTGGGACTAGAAGAATCGGAGCCACGTGGTGAGCCTGAATTGTTTGTTTGTCTCGGCCATTGAAAACCCAAGGCATGTGGGAAACTGCACATGTGGAAAGTATGAGTGCGTTTGTTTTCTGCTTTTCTTTTCTGTTGCTTGTCTTGGGTCTTCCCTCTCCTCGCCCTTCGCTACTGCTTCTCCGTGGGTCATATTCATCTCCATTATTACTCCTTCTCCTCCTCGAGAAACTGTGGGTGCCAAGGGCGTGTTTAATCCATGGCGCTTCTACTAAAGAACGATTCCCCGCCATTAAGATCAATTGTCCCGAATTTGTCCTGGTCAAATGTGTTCTGCATATAACCGATTTAGGACTCCCCGGACTTTGGTCCTGCTTGTGGCTAGCTTTCTCTCTCTCCTTTGGGATGTCCTGCTTCGATGAAGAAGAGAATGAAGAAGGGGTATCCTGCCAAGCCGAGGTGCATTCTCTCTCTAGCCGTAGCATCCGCAACAGGTGTGGCACAGGGATGTTGATAGCCTGGAACCGAGAAAATTCGGGCTCTACTTAGTGTCTTTGGCGGCCACTCCACGTGCGGTCGCGGCGTGCCGTAGCGGAAGACGCCGTGCCAACGCTCGAACCAAGGCGAGCCGTTGGAATAAATACAATCTTCGCGACTCTTGCGACTCGAACGTGTTTTCCCATTATCTGCCGGCAATTTCCCATCCTTCAGCTCTTTGAACTAGACCCAGAAGCTTATAAGACCCGACGCTGTCTCCCGAAGCTCCATCCACTCTGCTCCACAATCAATCTCCAGGTCACCCTTGAAGTTGGAGACCCAAAACGCTGACCGGTGGACCCGTGTCGCCCCCGACTGTATGGTTGTTCTCCACCTTGCTGCCTCCGCGACAGTGACATCTAACGGCATTGAGGATGATCTCCAGACGCGAGTTATTATTGCATAATAATAATAAGAGTGCTCCTGTCAAAGGGGCTTGCGTTGTCGTACCTGATGCACTTCCGGTCCGGGATAACCTTGTCGCATTCGGACCTAATCGATCCCAGCTTCGATCTTGTGGACTTCGGCAGTGCAGACTTCGCCGCCAGCTTCCCTGAAAGAGATGTTCGTCCGGCCGACAAGGATATGTCCTTCAAGTGTTCTGGAATGGCCAACCCAAAGAACTATTTGCCCTACAACTTAGTTCGTCGCTATTCAACGCCTATGAGCCGCTAACCTACCACGGCGCGCCGGTTTTGATTGACTGATAATGGGACTGAACCGCCGCGAGACGCTATGCCCTAGCGAACGGTTGCCCTAGTCGAAGGGTCGAGACCTCAAGGCTATTTGTCGTGAGCCCCGATGCCTCGCTGTGGGCTTCCTGGCCCCTGAATGGATGATCGGTCCTCAGAAGTGTGGAGTGATGACGATCGATGTGGGTTTTGGCGGTTGGTAGTGCCGGACCCGAACGTGTCCGGCGGACCAGCCTGAGCGAATCAAAGCGAACTGACTGACTCGAAGCTACTGTGGTATTCGGCAGCTGAGGCTCGACAACGGATTGCTCTAACCCCTTAAACGCAAGCCTTATTCTCGACTCTTGTGGGCGTAATTCTGAGTTCACGGCATGCGGCGACCCGGTCTAGTCACTTGGAGGGAAGTTCTGGTTTTTTCGCCACGTCCGAACCACAAAGTCCATACAAGAAGTCAGCACGCCGGCTAAGCGTTCGCCTTCGGACGGACAATTTGATTCGTGCAGTCTTTCCTGTCTCAGCGTAGAACTTGCTGTTCTTGGGCCGCCATGAGCTCGGACGCCGGTAGACTGCAACAACGAACGCACAGCATCTCTCCCGCCGTTGACGCCCACGCTACCGGTACGATGGCGCCCGAAAGCCGGGCACTGCAAATCAATGCCGTCACATACACGTTTGTCGTCCTGTCGTCGATTGCGACGCTTCTGAGAGTGTATTGCCGAGCATGGGTGATCAAGGCTTTCGCTGCGGATGACTGGCTGGCCGTGGCTGCGCAGGTATGATTTTGTTCAATGACGGATGCACAAGACGGCATTGTTGACATTTGATAGATCCTCTTCATTGTGTTCTGTGCTTATGAGCTTTCCGGTGTGCGCTATGGAACGGGAAGGCATTTTGCTGATATCCCTAAGGAGAACTATCCCATTGCCATGCAGGTAAGCTTATACGAACGAAACAATGGCAATAGCGTTCACCTACTAACACGGGCACAGATGTGGTGGACATGCGAACCACTGTATGTGTTGACGGGCATGGCGATCAAAGCCAGTATTGCCATTTTCTTGTTACGCATTTGCGTCCATCGCTCTCATAAAATCATCATCTGGGTCGTCACCGGAGTCACCGAAGTTTACAGCTTGTTCTTTTTCCTCCTCTTCGTCCTGCAATGCCGACCCACGTCCCTCTTCTGGCTGCGCTACACAGCCGACCCACCCAAGGGAACTTGTCTGGATGCCACCATCGTCTCCAATGCCTTCTACGGCTACTCGGCCATTAGCTGCTTGACCGACTGGACGTACAGTATCCTGCCCATCTTCATGGTTTGGAATCTCCAAATGAACAGGAGAGTCAAGGTCTCTGTCGTCCTCATTCTCGCAGCTGGTGCTATGTAAGGCCTCCTACACCGCAAACACGTTGCATGGCATGAACTGACATATTTCTACAGTGCTTCGAGTGCAACAATAGTGCGATTCCCATATCTCCATTCCTTGACCGATATCAATGATTTTCTTTACTCGACTACCGACGTTGCCATTTGGTCCACTGTCGAAACCGGTCTCGGTATCACGGCTGCGGCCATTGCCACTCTTCGACCCCTTTTGCGATCCTTCTTCGGCGGATCCTCAGCCGGTGGAAACGGGACCTCAGCTCAGCAATGGCCGAAATCGGGCAGCGGGCTTCCGAATGGAGGCTATATCCGCAACACGGGTACTGGTGGCGGAGAAGCATTTGAACTCCACGACACCACTGGGAAGCGCATGGGAGTCACCACCATCATCAACCGCGACAGCCAAGACGAGGCTGACCTGGAGCGTCAAAAGTACAAGGCAGACGGTGCATCGGATACGTCGGCATCTGTTACGCGGTTGGACGACTGGAACAGCAGCCAGTCGAACCTGGCCGACCGCAAGGACGATGATGCACGATCCCCGGGCGCTTGGAATATTACCGTTAAGAAGACTCTTGTCCAAACTAGAGTAGATGACAAGATTTAGACTAATTTAATACCATGATACCCTCCTTGAATCTGCGAAGTATACTCACTGACCTCTTTATTTCTTTTTGCAGAAGATACGCTATTGGCTTCTCTTTCTATCACCGGACTAGCCTCAACGACTGATATGTCGTCCTGACTATGTAGTAATTCCTATGCAATCTCGGATCGAGCCGACTGTTCAACCCGCTGGAAATCGACCGTTCAACAAGGTGGCATTCCGCTGGAGCGATTGGCGGAAGATCCCTCGTTTAGGAACATTGTGGGGTTCCTCAGGGGCAGACCGGACATTCGCCCTTGGCGAGTTGGAGAAGAACCCCTCACGGACGAACCCCTTGGGTGAATTGAAGGCCAAAGTGCGGGAAGTTTTTCTGCCAATGGGAAAGTCCGATATCACTTCCTTCACCCAATGGTTCTTCAGAGTGACGAGACGAATTCTGTGAAGCGGCATGGAGCCAATGCACATAACCCTGCTGCTTGTGAGGATGAGGATATCGGAGACCCTTGACCGAACCTAAAATACTGCTTCTGATTTTTTGTGGGATGAGGACCGCCTTTAACGGAGGTTGCTCATCCGCCTCGCCAATTGAAGGCAAGCCGGGCCTCTAGCAACACAAAGCTGCTCCATATATAGTCCTCGTACTGCGCAACTATCGCCCATTGACATCCAAGGCTTGTCTCCCTCGACCGACCCTATCACCGACGATGCAACTGTTGACTATCTTTGGCGTGTGGGCTTGGGCCCTTCTCAGCGTCGCCTTCGGCGCTGAGGTGGTGCCACGATCCACCTTCACCGAGGTCACGTCGTACGGCTCGAATCCCACCGGCACCCGCATGTGGCTCTATGTGCCCAAGACCCTTGCCTCGAAGCCCGCCATCGTCGTTGGCATCCACTGGTGCAGTGGAAGCGCGCAGGCTTACTACCAGGGCACGCAGTGGGCTCGCTACGCCGAGACGTACGGATACATCGTCATCTATCCCCAGACGCCGTACACGCGCGACAACTGCTGGGATGTTGCATCCAAGATGACTCTGACGCACAACGGAGGTGGCAACAGCAACTCTATCGCCAACATGGTTGCGTTTGTGATTGAGCAATACGGGGCCGACAAGAGCAAGGTGTTTGCCACTGGTATCTCTTCTGGTGCCATGATGACTGTGCGTAGCCGTCTACTCCCTTGAGGAAATTTGTGAACTTACGCATGGCAGAATGTCCTGGCTGCAACCTATCCCGATGTCTTTGCTGCAGGCATTGCGTATGCCGGCGTTCCGGCAGGTTGCTTCATGAGCGCCGACAACGTTCCTGCTGCATGGAATTCTACCTGCTCCACTGGTCAATCTATCTGGACTCAGCAGCAGTGGGCCAACGTCGTTTACAACATGTACCCGGGATACACGGGCCCACGACCAAAGATGCAGATTTACCACGGCTCAGCAGACGAGGCTCTGAACGTCCAAAACTACTACGAGACCATCAAGCAGTGGACTGGGGTCTTTGGCTACTCGACGACGGCACAGTCTACTACGCCTAACTTCCCACGAAGTCCATACACTAAATATGTCTTTGGCGACAAGCTTCAGGTATGCGACGACCAATTCCACCGGTGTTGCACTGTAACTAACAAGCACATAGACATTCCTTGGCGCTGGTGTTAGCCACTCGATCGATGTGTTTCCGGAAGAAGACCTGAAGTGGTTCGGCTTCGTGGTAAGGGATCCTCAAATACCCGATTCGGAACACTAATAACCCTTGGAATAGAACCCAGTGCCGCCATCTTCGACAGCCGCATCGACCGCCACGTCAACAGTCACCCAGACAAGGACGTCGATGCAGTCTAGAACAAGCACGGCACCCCCAACAAGCACCAGCGCAGCTACTGGCACGTCACCTCGCTGGGGACAGTGTGGTGGTATCAACTGGACAGGGCCTACGACGGTATGTTTTGGCTGGTATGGGAGAGCTTAAAGCTAATGTGCTTCTAGTGTGTGAGCGGAACGAATTGCGTCAAAGTCAACGACTGTGAGTCATGGTGTTGCCCTAAACATTGTCAGGGAACTTGTTACTAACCTCGAGTCTAGGGTATTCGCAATGCCAATAAACGAAGGCTGTGTAGATGATCTACAATCGGAGTGTTTTTCAGTATGCAAGGTGGAACGCCGTTCTCACATACATCACTGTATAGATCTTTTGTAGAGACCCATTGAAATCCCTTTCAAAATTCACATTACAAGAACGTAGCAGCGTGAACTCATGACACATAAATCACAGGATTGCATGGTTGCCGCACATGACAAAGTTACAACTATATTATCGCCACAACCGAAAGATGTCATGTTGATATAGGCTGAAAGATACAAAATCCATTTCGACCAATCGCCTCAGCCCCCCCCCCCCCCCCCATACTCTTCTCCCCGCAGATGATTTATCCCGAGTGAAACCTATTTCAGGGCTGCACCAGCAGTTTCTGCCTTAGTCTTTGCCCATTTGACTCAGAGCATCAAGACGTGTAGGTAGATGCTCCAGTAGTCCGTTGAATACTTGGTGCTCCTCGCCAAGTACCATCTCGAAGCTCACATTACCACGCAATCGCATCTTCGTGGCAGTGGCAATAGTCATAATCAGGCTTGCTACTTCGCTCCTTCGTAAGCCCACAGCTTCTTTGCCGTCAGGCATGCCAGACTCCCAATAAACCTTTGCATTTGCATCTTGGTCTTGCTTGGGTAGTGTTAAATCAAACACGATGTGCTGGAAAGGTGGCATCTGCGCCAGGGTCTGTCTCCAGGCTTTCCCCAGTTGTTGTATGTTCAGTATCTGCTGATCCCTGGCTCGTCTTTTGTTTTCTCCCGGCTGCTGTCGAACCTCGCGCGAGGCTTGCTCGCGACAACGGTCAAGGATTTTTGCGTCGGCAAGCGGTTGGAGTAGAGCCAGCTTTGCTTCTGCAGTGCCGGTCGCTGATTGCTCAATATAAGACGTTACCACGAAGGCATGATCAGTCAATCTCAAGCCCATGATGGTCACTGAAAGAGCTGGCGGATGAAAGATTGTCTGCTCTACCGACAGTCCTTGTTGATAAGCCTGGCAACCACGTGAATGCAAGGCACAGGGATGAAGAATGTTAAATGTAGAGTAAACGGCCAAAGTGTGCTGCCTTGTGCCCATCAAAATACTTGTCGAGAAGAAAAGAAGAAGAGCTGATCAGCAACCTGGGTGCAGGCTGCGATGGAGAAGTGTTTATATAAGGTCATGCTGGTGAAAATGATAGCAGGCCATTGCTGTCAATCAAATCTGAGACAAGATTGGCCCATTCCAGTCTTGAGTCTATGCAAACAGACAATTACATTTACAGAATTTTCAGTCAAACTTTTTACTTCATGCATTTTCGGTGTAGAATGATTGTCGGATGCATGATGAAAGAATAATTTATGGAGCTGCACAAACACTACAAGACAAGATAGAAACGCCTGGTAAAACATACAGAATCTATATAGAGCAAAATCCACCGGAAAAACTCGTCTCATCCAAATCAAAGATCTCGGAAAGACGTTGAGTTTGGCACGCATCGTATTGTCGAAGCAGTCTCCGCTTTCCGCCAAGACTGCTACCCTGGAGCGCCTACGCCGCCGAAAATCTGTTCTGTTCATTCTGGAACCAATTACAGCTGCCAGACAGAGCACAAGGACATGCGAGGAGACTCCTTGCACCGGCTTCTCCACCGGCCAGCCTCCCACGTGTCCGTCGTTCGATATCGAGAATGCTACAGTGACAAGGATTACACAATCAGATAAGTATGGAGGGGCGCCAGAGTCTTCCGCAGAGATTGTGCTTGATTATGTTTCATTGCCAATCTAAATCCACCTTGTTGTGTAATTCATAAGCCGCAACATACGTGTGATTACGATGCGGGCACCAAGTCTCCTTATACTGTCGCTCTGCGCTGTGCTTGTGACAGCCAGCTGCTATAGGGGCTACACATCATCGTTTTCCTTTGATGTCGGCAGGGCGACTCATGCTGATTGGATGGGAGACGTTCCAGACGACACCTATCTCACCGCATTGTCCATCCCCGGCACCCATGACACAATGGCCTATGATATCCGCGATCAAGTCTGGCAATGTCAGAACAGGAATCTCTCCGTTCAGCTCGACTCAGGTGTCCGCTATTTCGACATTCGGGGCCGTCTGGTCAACAACCTACTCGACATCTACCATAGCGTCGCATATACCGGCTACAGCTACGAGGATGTTCTGCTGGGCTTCTTCAACTTCCTGGAGCAGCACCCTAGCGAGACCATCGTCATGCGCCTGAAGCAGGAGAGCACGGCCATCAACTCCACCATTCCTTACGAGGATGCGTTCCTCCACTACCTCTGGAACAACACGGCTACTGCCGAGCGCGCGCAGAAGCACCTGCACATCTTGCCTCAAGGTGAGGCGTACGCGCCGATTCCCAAGTTGGGCGAACTCCGTGGAAAGGTCCTCATCTTACAAAACTACCCGTCGCGCGTGCCAAACCGCTACGGCATTGGATGGGAGTCATCGGATATGGTTCTGCAAGACCTGTGGGAAATCGAGAACGTCGCTTCGTTGTGGAAAAAGTGGGATGCGATCGAAGCTTCGCTGATCAAGTCCGCCACGGCCCCCAACGACAACCGGGCCTTGTTCCTGTCGCATCTAAGTGCCTCGGTCGGCGTGCTGCCCATCGAGGCCGCAGCCGGGCCACTCAATCGCACTGTTGTTGGCATGAACGACGAGACCGGCGATTGGCTTACCAACATTGTGAATGACAAGACTAATCCAAAGTACGGCAAAACTGGCATTGTTATCACTGACTTCCCGGGCCAGAAGCTTGTGGATGCCGTGCTGGAGCGCAACAGCCACTTGTTCCAGAGTACCAAGCGGCAATAGATGCTGCGTGATGTCTGGTACTAGATAATCTTCAAGGTGCTCTCGATTGAGATTAGAAGAACTACACTGCACACTGCCTGGTGTGGATGAGCCTCTGTCAATGTCCCACGTGAGCCACTTGTCGGGCTTCTAGAAGATTGTTGGCCATGTCATAAGAACAACGATACGTAGAAAGCGAGGGCGAAAGTTGGTTCAATTTGTTTCCTGTCATAAAACAATGTGTGCCGATCTGTTCCCTATAGCGTTCAGCTTCAAGTTGCCGTCGAACCTGCGATTCCATCCGAAACAGCAGGGCTACTGCTTTTTGTTTTGTGCATAAATAAAATTGGCAGCTATCAGTCGTGTCAGTAAGCGCGGACTACTAGATATGTTCTTTACCCTTACCAACCGGCACAAGTCCGTTGTCATGCGCCCAATCTCTAACCCCGTGGCCTTCCTTTCCTCCCCAATGTTGTCTATCGTTTGGCTTGGTTAGATGAAGTGGCTCCGTTGTACCATTGGCCGGAGCGAAGACCAAGAACACGTAGCGATGTCTTCCTGTCTTGGGCGGAGGACCTGGTGGCTTGTAAGGAATCACATCCTCCAGGCCGGAAAGCATTAGCTCTGAGCAGCCTTGAGCCCCGGGAGGAGATAGCGCAAGTCCAGTTGCGATGAAATGACACATCTCAGACCATTTTGGATTGCTGCGCGAAGGCGCATCTGGATCCGTCAAAGTGATAGTGTATGTCATGTTTGAACCGCATTGGGTTGATGGGACATCGGGGCTCAATGCGAGGGAGAAAATCGGTTGTTTCTTGACTCGCTTCACTTTGAGCAGGTTACCAAGGGAGGCATGCTTCTTCTTCCACTCGGCGGTAAGTAAGAAGGAAGGCTGAAAATCGTCGATCACTTAACCATGTGTTTAGAAGAGACGCTTCAGCAGGGTTGCTCAACATCTAATCTCACCTGTAGGGATGATTTGCGACGCGATGAGCCTTTTCAGTATCAGTCATCTCGCACAGCGATAAACCTCATTTCGGTCGACTTACGCATCCCGCACATTACCGAGTGGACTGGGACCGAAGTCTGCAATCCCATCCGGCGCAAGGGCAATCTGCTCCGAGGGCAAGGCCAGGGCAGAGCCTCCCAGCCACGAGGAAAAACCAATCAATGGCCAGAACAAAGAGAGTATTCGCGCCATACTCATTGGTGCAGAGAGTATTTATCGACGAGAACTGACTAGGGTTACTTTTTCGGCCGTGATTAGTCTCGGGAGGTTTCAAAATTATGTTGACGTCGCAGACATCAGCAGTTTTGTTCACAAGTCGAACCCCGCGATGTGGTGACATCATTCCAAGGTTCGTGCATCAGATCATCCAAGCGTGAACAAATGAGACGTCCAATAGTCAATAATGTATTTCGTCTCAGTACAGGTGCCTTTTCGAAGTCTTTTAACATCGTGTTACTCTTTTACTTTGTCTTTTCCACTACAGATGCGGTTTCCGCACGAGCCTTCTTCAGCTTCCAAATCAGCTTTGTCCCGGCTTCACATGCCTTGTTGTCCCCCGGTTCCCCAAGGACCAAAAGTTCAGTGCTTGGCTCAGCGCTTGGTACCTCAGAAAGTGAGACAGACTTGTAATTGTCGTGGGTGACCAAGCTGTCCCAGTGCCTCTTTCGTCTGGCGTATCTTTCCTCCCTTTCCTGGCGGATCAGGTTCGAGCCGACGCCCTGTAGCATGAATCGCACTACAGCACGCAGCATGAGGAAAACATGCTCACTGACAATAATGGTCACGGGCAATGTCCACCATGAGAAACCACCGGCGAGATACGTCACGCCATTGCTGCCCTCACGATCCCCTTGTGTAAGGGAAGCCCCAAACATGTGAACGAGCGCGCCTGTCGAGATGCTTCCCAGAAGAGTCAGAGTTTCCAAAGAGGATACCCATGGTCCAATGCCCTCAGTTCGCGTTGGGTGCGGCCTCTGATGTTCGTAACAGATTTTTAAGAAATCGGACCGCAGCTCAATCCAGTTATTGATGAGGAATCCGATAGAGATCAAAGGCCATACGGGCGAGAATAATGCCAGATAGCCGAATTGAATCACCATTTCCGAAATGTCATCTTGTACTTCGTACTGAGGTGAGCCTGCCTGGCGACGGACGCTCTGGAGGAATGACTTCTCCATTGGTGCATCTGGCGCAAGACCCTCAAACGACGTAGCATGGGAGCGCCGGATCTGGTAGGAGCGGTACCAGCTACGCAGCTTCTGCATAATGAACGGGAGGATAAGCTCCTCGAACATGTCCGAAAGCTGACCAGTAACTGTCAAGGTAATCACTTCGTTCCGTAAACGGTCGGGGTCCTGATGGAAGGACGTCTTGCCTACTTGAGACCCCACAGATCGACCCAAGGCTCGCTTGAGGAAACCTTCCAAATATGGCACAATCACATCTCCCATAGGGACGTAAACAAACGCTGTAAGGAGAATTGGGAGATAGTTGGCGATGAAACTGAGAACGAATCTCTTCTGGCTGAGCGAGACGTCATACTCATCCTGTGTCCGATGGTTTTCGTACTCTGCTAAAGCTGTGGCAGCGTCTTCAAGAAACGAATTGATGTAAGGTAAGGAAATAGCCAAAAGGATGGTTGGTAGGTATTGCTTTACTTCGTGTCAGCCAAGCATTGGGCATGGAGACAATATACATACCAGATAAAAGCTGTATGTGCCCTCATATACCTCCGAGATCAGGACCTCGATGGCAAAGACAAAGGTAATGACGGCACCGAGACACAATAGCGCGATAACGACGAATGGGATTTGAAGAAGCTGCCGGGAGACTTGTTTCCAGCGCGCAGAATGACTTTGGACGTGGCCATAGCGGTTGACCTTAGCGTGGCCCACGCCCCTCACATTCCATCGAATGCAGAGATCTGACTGCCTTATTTTCCAGTACTCAAGAAAGACTGTACATCCGAGGAGCGTGACAATGGCGTAAATGAGGGAGTAGTAGGGTAGAAAGAACCAAGCGTAGATGCCTGTCAGTGCTGGAAAGAACAAGAAAAGAAAGTACGTCTGCATGTAAGCAAAGTAAAAGGCAACCTGAAGATGTAAGGAAAGGTTTCAAATAGTAGGACTGATGATTTACCTTGACGCCTAGCAGGTCGCGAATGCGGTCGAGGTCCTTATCACTCAGTAGTAGGCGTCGGCTCAGACGGCCTAGCAGGGCCGTATTGGCTGCATCGTTGTGGATGGGGAAGATGCTCTTGACATCCTTCCACTTGCCGAAACCCGGGGTAATTGCAGCCCCGCCATTGGCTTTTGACCAATTGACCAAGTGATACATGGATAAGAGATCCTCGGCTTCGAAATCTCCGTCCACGCCGTGGGCGGACAGGGAGGCGTCAGGGTGCTCAGAGGTGATGCCATGGAGGTAGTCTTTAATTCTCGGGGTGTGTCAGCCATTGATAGCCTCGCATTGAAAAGAGGCCTACCTCAAATCATAGACAGCAGGTCGAAGGACGTGCTTTGGCGCCCTGGCGAACACGAGCAACGATTCGTCTTCGCCAGGACGGACCTCGACTTCTAGACCAACCTCAGCGAGGTCATTGCACATGTCCTTGAAGTCGGGGATTGCAGCATCGGCATCTGCCCGCTGAGTTAATAGCGGGTCTACGGAAGCTGTGGAGACCACGTACCGGTGTCACTGAAGTCGTAGTGTATCACGTACACATCATTCCGAGCACCTTGAGATCGCGCCATCGTTGCAACAGCAGATGCTTGACAATTTGGCAGGACAGGCATGATAATTTTGCACTTCCCTTGAGTTGTTGGACTTTATCACCGTGGGCTTGTGCCAAGCCCACGCCGCGACGCTTTCCGCCCAGCGCGAGGCTCTCATTAGCTCAAAATATGGGTCTGGACGGAAATCGGCAACACAAGACTTGGCCGGTCATGTCTGACCACTACGTCGATGGGGCTCTTCCGTGCAGGCCGCGTAATAAGTGATAAGCAAGGGCTTGCGGAGTTCGAGGAGTGTTTCGGCCCTCGAACGTGTCGAATCACTGAAGCCTCAAGTTAGCCATTATAGTCATCCGCTAATCGGCATATATAAGAGTACCCGAAGGGAACAAGGCCACCATCAGATAGACACTGCTGATTGAGCATAACAGAGACCTGCGATGGCATTTAGCATTTCAAACTTGCGTCAGCAAAGCAATGCCGAGCCACTAAGCGAAATTTGCAAAGTCGCGGAATCTGAACGGGCTCCGGACAGTTGACGGAAAAGTCCCGATACGGATAGGGCGCTGCTATTTCTGGAGACACTGCAGAGGATAGTGCAGCCAAAGATGGCCCAGGGAGCTAGTTTCAGGACGTGCAATGGGTCTCGTCAGTCAGCTTGTGACTGTTGTAGAAGTCAGTAATTGCAATTTCATTAATGGAATCGTGAGACTTTTTAGACAAAGGCTCAATGTGGTTTGACTCTTTTGCTTCGCTTTCAAACACCAATTTAAGGAGATGCGAGCAGTCGGCATATTCAGGCAAGGCGAGAGCATTCCTAATTCAGTTGGTATTCTTATTGTGAACGTGTTATATGAAGTTTATGACTGAAATGTGTAATATTCTTGGATTGTATCCTCCGAATCGGTGAGAGATCTCTTGAGGCCTACTTTGGCGACGCCGGACGTTGCAATCGTGACAACTTCTGACATATCTACCATGGTCAATGGTGAATGACTCACGTAAAGAAATGGAGTCGTCGGTGTCAGAGATGCAACTTGGAGGCTTCACACCGTGATACATAGCGCCAATCTTCAATCTGAGCATGGCACAGCCGCGAGATAGGCGTGGATGTATGCATGGAACCAGAGGGACCAAGAATATAACAGTGGAGACTCAAAGACCATATTCAAACCTTGACCTCACTTTGTATAAATTCGTGGAAAAGCGCCATCTCGTCAAATTTCTGGGCCAGCTGTTGAGCTCGACCACCACTCTTTGACGACATGGCAACCTCAAAGTCCACAATGCATGAGACAGCAACGTCGGCCAGGTTATGCTGGCGCCCACAATGATGGAGATCCTCCATAAAAGCTTGTGCGCCTGCAGACGTAATCATGCCTGAATCCATGCCCAGCGTCATGTACGCTTGAGCGACCTTTCCCATAACAGCGAAGCGGACAAACAGTTCTTTCAACCAGCTCATGCTTAGCGACAGATTAAAATCCCATTCAAGTGTGTCCTTGTTCTGGAACAGGATGTAAATCGTGTGAAGGACGGCAGCGCTCATGGTGAAGTTGAAGAATCTTGCATCGTAGTTTGCAGCACAATCAAACAGAATCCTCTGTAGCTGCCTAAATGACGCGTCGAAGACTGCCTTGGGGGAGCTGTCTTGCGACGAGAACGACCTCAGTTGAATAGGCTTGGGTGATTCTAAGAACGGGCGAAACAAATCCAAGATAGTAATGTGGTAATAAGTACTAGAAGCTGTGAGGTTTTAGAATGCTGGATTGTGCGTATTTGACTCACTGCAGGACAGACACGTGAGGAAACATCTGCCTCTGACGAATTACATCATCGCTTAGACTATTAGCCCAGGATAGCAGATTTTGAAACTTTTGTTCGGCAAAAGCAAAAGGGACGGTATCCTGCAGACGTGTATCATCCTTCCTATGGTAAAGATTCTGTATCTCCTGAGCAATAGTCCATAACTTGCACCATGCTGAGAAGGTGTGACCGAGATAGTCTGGTTGTGGATGAGCTGGCCAGGAGTATGTAGATTCGGAGGATGGTCGGCCGGGAACGGGAAGAATAGGAGGAAATGCAATTGGTCCCTCTGTATAGTAGCTCGCATGGACGCTGGTGACGTTAATTAGCTACCAAAAAAATGGCACCCATCATGAACGCTATAAACATGGCGTTGGACGGAAGTGCTCACCTCAGCCAACTATAGCAGCCCCAGGCGGTGTGGGAAAGCGCTCTCAATTGTTTGGGCGGCAAACCGCGGAATTCCTGGGCCAGTTTATGTGTATGACAGATTCCGAATAGGCGCATGCGTTCTGCCATGTGGCGACCATCGGCTAATAACTCGAGCGAGATTTCATCCTTTCCCTGACACATGGTAGCCACTCCTAGGGTAATGGTTGCCGCGAGAGTGGTTACAGAATCAGATGACCGGTGTGCTCGCCATAGCCTCTCGGCCTCCTTCTGAAAGGAGGCTGCAAGTGAGAGGGCTCTAGAGTCAAGCGCAGAAAAGCATAACTGTACGGGCCACGTTAGAAAAACCTCCAATAGTAGCACTGCAGTCAACTTACTGAAGCGAGGCAAAGCAGCGCGCTGACCAGGAATGAAGAGCAGAATTCTAGGCGATACCCCGAAAGATCGTCAAGGAACATGTCCGTGTCAAAAGTCCCAACTATAGCATGCTCATTCTCGAGATACACAGAAAGCACACTTGCTGCAAATTCGTCACTCACTGGAACACTCGTCCAATACCCGAATTGCACGTGGCGAAGCCTGGCATCGCAGTAGACTCTGTCTTGAACAGGACCAAGTATGGATGGAACGCTAATGGTGTTGCTGCCCCGGAGGGCTGAAGGTGGCCTTGAGAGAGGAGATTGAACTGTGGGTTCGGCAGAAGGTCTGATTGCAAGCGTTTCATAGGTGGCAACCAGTGCACTTGTAGAAACGTAAAGTGGGCTTGGGGTATGGCGACAGCGGAAGAGATTGCTTGCGCCGCCGGCAGCAGTGGTATCAATCGGTAGCAGTGCGAGATAAGCCTTGCCATGCAGTACCGTAAGTTCGAACTCGAGTCTAGACTGGGTGAGAGGCAACGTTGCGCGGGCAGCTTCGGACTCGGATGGCCGTTTCAGAGTTATGGAGGGTCCGGCCGAAGAGAGAACCGCCTCTAAGTCAGGAGTGGCTCTTAAACGTCGGATAGTTGCAATCGCCTCATCCTCAGGCGCGGACCGAAGGTGCTGTATGAGATCATGATGCTGTTCAAGGCGCTCGCGAAGCTGAGAAATTTGTCGGTCCATGGCCATCCGACGCGTCTCATTATGTTCTGTCTCATAGACGCATGGTGTCTTGCGCTGAATGCAGCCCTTGCAGCTTGGGCGAGCGGCATTGCACTAGAGCAAGATCGTGTTACCAATGGTCAAGCTTGATGCACATGCGCAAGCACACACCGATATCTTCTTGATCCGGCACCTATCGCACGCGACCTGGGCGACGACCCGTTTCCTCTTGAGAAGTAGCGTACCTTGCGTGTTGGTATCACCGGCCGGTCGGGGCAGTGCCGGGAGTATCGTTCGAAAATTTGAGGACATAACGATGGAAGATGGATCAATTGTCGATTGATGTTAAGAGGACGGTCAACCCCTCTTCATACACTTACTCACCGCTTACCTTCTGAAAGCCAGCTTGCCACCTGCGAGGCTCCGTACCATTACCTATGACTAAGTCATGCTGCTGAGGGGAACAAAACAAGGGTGTTGGAAATGTATGGGATGGCAGATGATGAGTCCCGTTTTGTACGGGCCCATGTCGCAGTATAACAATCGACAACTCTTCAGGTGCGTTGCAGTAGGCCATACTGTTTCCAAGAAGCAAAAACCTCTCGGGAGACCGGTCTAGAACATGTCTGACAACAAGCGATGTTGGTCGAGGTCATGTGGCCGACGTGGTTTGCCACTGGTCCAGCAGTCGACGAGCCACTGTATCCACCATTTTTCTTTTACGTACGTCAGCGGCCAGGCTTTCAGAAGCGTTTTCTCGCCCTACTGTGCAGCGCAGCCGTGTCTCAAGCTTTCGGCTGCACCGCACCGTCTCCCGTGGCGCCAAGGATTGACGGTGTGAAGAGGACTTTGCTCCAAACACTGTACAACACCTAATTATATCCATCTTTTTTGTCTTTTTTATTTTTTTTATTTTCCTTGGACAGCTTCTGATACATCAATATGTCCAATCGTTATGCATGATATGAGCCCTTGAATCCTGGAAGAATTGTTTCACCCTCCAACGAAGCCCACGGTACTCCGCTCTTCTTCTGCTGCCAGGTCTGTTTCAGCGTCGTGAACTCACCCATGGATGGCACCCGATGACCCCCTGCCTCGAACTCGTTCTGAGTAAACCCTTCCCGCTTCAGCACTGGGGAATCGATTGTGTTGAGGACAAGATCGTTCTGTGGGCGTGCAAAGTAGAGTAGGCCAAGTCGGTCTACATGGCGCTGGTCTTTAGGTGGTAGTGAGACCTACGAGGCACGTCAGTATTGTTTCTTCCTCGCTCCTCGCGAGACTCACCCGATGCACGGTAGATTTGACATAACCCCCGGTCAAGAAGCTCAATGCGTCGCATGTGTTGACGGTCAAACTGCCATCGAGCGGCTTCGCCCATTTCCACTCTCCTGTCCTGTGGTCCTTGATCTGCAGACCTGCCACAGGCTGTCGGAAGAGCAGTGTGATCGTTCCGAGGTCCGTGTGGCCTTGTGACCACAAGCCATCCTCGAGTGTGTCGATCTCAGCTTGCGAGAATTTAGAGTATTTCATGTACCGTAAGTGAGACTCATCGTGCGTCTCCCATTTGTGCACGTTTGTGAAGAAGTCCTCTGGAACTTCCAAGGCTAGGGCTATAAGATGGTTCAATGGGTCAAGCACCTTGTCATGAAGGTCCTTTGTTTCGTTAGCGCCGCATCGAACGTGAGAAGAAGCTTCGTACCTTGGCGAATGTTTCAATCTCTCTTAGGTTGTCTTCAATCAATGATGGCACAGCTTGAGTGATGTGACCATCCTTGGCTGAGTTTGATCATGTTAGCCACGTTTGCGAGAGACAAAAGCGCACTTACTAGCGAGGTTGAACACCTCAGTCTTGTCGGGAATTCCACCTGTCAAAAGCCGCCGGCCAGCAGGACGGTAGCCGTTGTAGTCACCCTTGTCAAGATCTGGAACGTACTTGAGCTTCTCCTCAAGAGGTAGCTCGTAAAACGCCTGACCCAAAGCAAACTGTCGGTTTACAACTTCTTGAGGAATACCAAAGTTTACTACATAGAAGAAGCCCTTGGTGCGGACCGCTTCAATCAATTCTTGAGCAAGCGCCTTGTTACCCTCTGGAGTGCCATACTTTGATAGATCAATGGCTGGCACTGGGCATTATGAGCATGCGTGCGCTATGTCTTGAACAGTGCTCACTTACAGTCTGCCCAGTCTAAATCTTCCTGCGTCTCCGGGACGTGGGAGTATTGGTGAAGCGGGACGACGGCGGAAGGCATCTTGTTGATTTGCGTGGGTGGCTTGATGCAGGCTTTGTTCAGTGTGATTGTGTGGTTTTACTTGTTCAATTACAAATAGCCGGAGATTGATCCATGACTAGGAAAGCATTTAAAGTCGCCCTGAGCCTTTTCTCCGCTTGAGAGCCTTGAGCTACCGGCATGGTGAGAGCTTATCACAACCCCACATTTTCCGTTGAATAATTGTATTGGCTGTAATGAGGGAAGCGGCCGGCGATCACCCTTGTCCACCGGAAGATCGCAGATGGCGCCATTCCCGTGCACATAACGCAACGCCGCGGCATAGGCCCGGCAAGTGATGATTGGCTGACGACGCCCTATCGCTCGCGATTTGGAGGCCCGAACCAGGGGCTCACCTGCGACGTCTCCATATGTCAGGCCAATACACTGCCTTCAATAGAAGGGCCCATTGCTTGGCTCACTTACAAATGTTACGAGACCGGGGCTTAGCCGGTCGGTTGCTTGATATACTCCCGACGACGCGGGGAGCAGTCCGTGAGCCCCCTCTTCTAGTTCGGATCTCGCGTGGGGCTTGTTGGATTGTTAACCGAAGGGCCGTTGGTCGTGGATCCAAACGTTACAAGAAGTGCTCAGATCTTACTCGCACGCCATCCTTCCTATCATGATGTAACTCAACGGCTCCGCCGTAGGATTGCCGGTACCGGAAGTCTGTGAGTATAATGCAAGTGAGTGGAGAGCAACTGGAGCTGTTGCACTGGCAGTGGATTATGTTGGCGAGTCGGGAGTGATGTATATAGCTTATGGGCAGTCAAGGCAACGGGGGGTGACAGTGATTGATCTGCGCCCATAATCCTCCCGGAAAGCATCATGGGATCTTTTGTGCAACCAGTGAAACGAAACCGTGTTGGAGCGGTGATCGTGTCCGTATTCGACTGGTATCGTAGGTTGTTCGCTTTCTGGACCCCAAAGACATGTGTAACTAATCAATACAGCCTCTCACTATCCGGCCGAAGAAAGAAGGCTGCTTCGAAAGCTCGACCTGGCCATCTTGGTATTTGGGTCATTAAGTTGTAAGTCACAAAAAGTGTATCGTGGGTAAACTTTAACTAATTGAAACAGTCTTCTGTAGAGTATGTCGTTGTGACCTAGGAGTAGGTTTCATTCCTAACCGTATCAGTTTCTTGGTCAACAAAATGTTACCAATGCCTACGTATCAGGCATGCGCGAGGATTTGCATGCCTACGGGAACGAGCTGAATTATTACAAGGTTGCTTGTAAGTCTCCTTTTCTTGAGGTGTACCTTGATCAATCGTGCTAAACAAAAAGACAACACTGCCTATGTCATTGGTCAGATACCCTTGATGACATTGCAGACGAAAGCAAAGATGTAAGAGTATTGTTCGCGGCTTCTGGCAAGGAACTAATGCGTCAATTCAGTGCACCGTTCTTGTTACCATCTCTCCAGATTATCTGGTCGATTGTCGCGTTTAGCCAGTCCCAGATTAAGTACAATTGGCACCTTTACATCCTTCGTGCACTCACCGGCTTTTTCGAAGCATCTTCCTTTGGTGGCACACACTTGATTCGTAAGCACCCTGCTCTGACTGGCGGAAACTTACGCTTAAAAGCTCTAGTTGGAAGTTGGTTTCGGGATGAAGAACTATTCAAGCGGGCAGGAGTCTGGTTCATGGGCAACTCTCTGGGCTCCATGTTTTCTGGCTATCTACAAGCTGCCATTTACAGAAATATGAATGGTGTAGGCGGTCGAGCTGGATGGCGTTGGCTCTTCCTAATCCAGGGCGTCATGACTCTGCCCATCTCCTTTCTAGGATTTGCCTTTTGGCCTGGGCTGCCCATATCCCCGCGACGCTGGTTCCTCACAGCAGAAGAGCACGCCCTCGCCAGGAAGCGTATGCCTACGGTCGAGAAAGAAGGCATCACTTGGAAAACCTTCAGATACACGCTCGGTCGGCCAATGTGGTGGATTTGCGTGCCATGCTACATGTAAGTGAAACCCTCTACAGGGTCGTGCAAATGACTAACAGAAAACAGTCTCTTATGTCAAGCCCATTATTGGACAGACTACATGGCACTTTGGTTGAAAGATGCGGGTTATTCGGTTGAGCTCATCAACATTCTGCCCACGTTCATTGATCTCCTCCGAGCACTTTCTTCTTGGCTAGGTACTACACTAGCCGGCTGCCTCAGTCTTCGGGGCTTGTGGACTTTCCAAGCAGTATGTATCATATTTTGATTTAACCAATAGTTGCTAACTAATTATGCAGTCCTTTACTTTCTTTGCTTGCGTTGTATTGTCCGTGTGGTACGTTCCAGATGGGCTTAAATATGTTGCATTTTACTTCGGAGGTTTCAGCGGAATGGCTTCTCCAATTCTTGTAAGTTCTTGTCCAAGAAAGTTATGTCATACTAACCAAGAAAGTACTCCTGGGTCAACTCTACATTGAAGACCAACTACGGAGAGCGGGGACTTATCATCTCGTCTATGATGACTCTTGGCTTCTGCAACCAGATCTGGATTCCACTGTTCACCTTTCCAACGGTTGAGGCGCCACGCTTTCCTCACGGCTATCCAGCCGCAACAGCGTTCGAGTTTGGAATGTGGTCTATCCTCATGTTTGGCACGTGGTACATGCCGAGATGGGCAAGAAAGCATCCAGAACTCCAAGATACAGATGACGCTCAAGGTGTGTCCGATGATGGGTCGTCTGGCACAGCAGTGGAGGCACCCAAAGGAACCAACCAATCCCAAGTAACGTCGCTGAGAGTGTAATGCACTTATATGCCAAATACAGCGATTGATTAGACGGCGCTTCGCACAGATGATTTTTGGTAGCATTATACGTCCTTGCACTTTGATTGAAGTTTGCTGTAATGCTCATATACATGATGAACTAGCATTTAATGATGCAATATGACCGGTATCTGTTTCTGGTATGCAGCTTGGAGAATTAAACCAGCAAGTATATTGGCTACTGAGGCTTCCTTGAATTTAGCTGTGATATTGATAATCCAATTGATACATGACTAGACATTCATTTTTTGTAACTGATAGAACTAATTACACCGTTCTTTATCAAAAGTGCCGGGGCGATAGTAAATAGCATTCTGATTTATGTCAAACCCAACGGCACTGACTCGCACTACCTAGATACCACCGGGGTCAGAGGCTTTACGCTTTGTTGATCCATACGACTCAAACCAAGCAATGTGGCAATACTGTCGTAATGTGCGGAAGAATATTGGGCAAGTTAGATGAGAAGGAACAATGGTGCTTATATTGTAACCTTGATTCATTAGATTAATTCACATTGAGTCTAAAGCGCATCAGAGGACAAGACTAAGAGTGAGCCTCAGACTACTGCACTGGTTTCCTCGTCAATCTTGATGCCGAAAGCACCAACAGCTGTGGAGTAGCTCTGATTCACCGCCTCACTACCGTAAATTCTCATTTCCTTTTCGTACGCAGCCGTAACGCCGGGCTTATAACCACCAGCTTCTCGCAACAACCTCCCAAGGAGGGCCGAGTCCCGCACCGCCGTGTTTGCACCAATGCCACCGGCGGGTGTCATGGAGTGTACGGCATCTCCAATAACCGTCACGCGCGGCTCGTTTGGCCATTCTGGAACACCAGACGGCGTGGAACACGTAATTTTCCAGAAAGCACACTCGTTCTCGTTCATCTGTTCGAAAAGCGGTCGAAACCGGGGATGCCAGTCTTTTGTGAGCGACTTGGCAAGGTCTGCTGCTTTCTGGCCTACGATAGTGTAGTCATCGTTGGGAGCGCGGATCGCGCCTGGTTCGCCGCCCATGGTCCAGCCAAATTCAATGTTTGGGTCGTCCATGTCGCCAGGGCGGACGTTGGTGATGAGGAACATCGAGCCGCTAGAACGGCTGCTATCACGCAGTCGGAAGACGCCCTCTCCCAGACCCTTGAAAGCGGTTGTTGGAGCCTGGCCATGGATGCCTCTTGCGCCTGTGTCGTAGACCTTGAGTTTCCCACCCGAGACCTGCTTCGCGACTTTGGAGTAGATGCCGTCACCCGCAATGAGCATTGAACCCTCTTCGGACTTGGTGCCGTCTGAGAAAATGGCACGAACGCCATCGTCGGTTAGTTCGTAGCCCGTCACGTTGCGAGACCATTCGATGTGCTCCTCGCATCCTTCTGCAAATGTCTTGCGCATGTCACCGCGAGCGATGCCCACGACTTTGCCCTCTCTCGAGGCCAGGTTTTCGGGCATGACATGATCGGTTTCCTCGCCGCTGACAGCGTCGTAGGCGACGAAGCCACTGCCGCCAGTCTTACCGCATCTGTCCCAGAACTTCTCCCACGTCTGGGCGTCCAAAGTGGATTCAATGGCGTCAAGACCCTCAGCGGAGAGCCGGAGACGGTACCCCTGGGCGCGGAAGATGAATGATGAATCACGCTCGAAGATCTTGAAGGGGATGTTGGACAACCGGAGAGACTGGGCGAGGAGCAGTGAAGCGAGGCCTGAGCCCGAGATGAGGATGGGTTTGCTGGCCGACATTGTGACGATGCGTGAGTGAGCTATGCGCAAAGTCTAACGTCAAGCCGGCCGAGCATTCCCACCCGAAGCTTGATATACTGCGTAGCTTTAGCTAGCAAGCAGGGCCTACAGTAGACTACATGACGGCTTTGAGGGCTTGAGCTAGACAGCTAGGACGCGGTGGGTTTAGGATGTCTCACTAATCAAATGGCATTTATCAGCGCTGGAAACGGACGAATCAGCGACGACCATGGCCAAGCTACGCGCGCGGGACGGTAGAGGCCGGAAGCAGAGGGACGGTGTCTCGCTGAGCTCGGCGATAACGTTATTAATCATGCGCGCGATTGCGGGAAGCGCTCAGAGAATGACGTGCCCATAGACTTGGTCAATTGCATCCGTAAGACGTTAGAAATCGTTACGGATGGCTTGGCTTGAATAGGTGCATGGGAAACCTGCAATTCTGCAAATTGTCGTTTGTCAAATGAAGCATCATTGGCGGGAGAGAGTGATTGACACATCCTATCCACGGACAAGTTGTCGCAGCCCGTGTGTTGTTTGCTGCCCGTCCGAGCGGATCGGACTTCGGCCAACATCAATGCCGAGCAGCGGCATAACCGCCGCGCCGGATTGCTGGTTGTTCATCCTTGATTTCATGCGTTCTGCAAAAGATATGGGTTCTTCAGGCCATTAATGAATGGCCCTTCCGCCGGGCGAAGAGACTGTCGACCAGCATCCATCAATCTGCATCCTGTCCAAAGCCTTGACGCATCGTGCCGGTCGCAAGCCATATGCATTCCCCCGACACATTTGTCCCTTGTACCAATTCCAATTCTGTCTGGAACCTCTTGAAGTGACCCGAGGCTGAAGACCTATACGGCCCTATGCTACGTGATCAGTGCACGATCATTCATGCCTAGCCGTGTGATCAATTCCATGGCAAGTAGTCCTCATTTCATCTTTGCAAACTGCTTTTTCTTTCTTCTTCATTTCATTTCCTACCCTGTGCCTGTTATCCGATCGTGAATGGTGAAACTGGCCAATGCAGACAGCCGTAACACGAATCCGCCACCCGTGGGCCTCCTGACGGAGCGATGGTGTAAAATGCACTGGATGCACACAGCACATCTTCACCGCATTTCCGCAAAAGGCCAATCATGAATGGAAATTCGAGAGTAAACCGTCTCGTTGACCGGGTGAATTTTCTCTGCCGACTCGGAAGTTTCTTTCCGACCCGTGAATAGCGTTGTTTATGCGCGAGAATTTTTTATCTTGGTGCCTGGAGTCAGATAAACACCAACGTGCGCCTCCTTGAATGGGTGAAGCGTTTGTCCAGAATTTCAGGCAGAAGTATTTGGGACATTTCTGGTAGCTAGCCTGCTCATTGATTGGATCTCACACTCATCATTTTGCAGGGATCCATTCCATGTCTGTCTGTTGATCGTTTATTCAAAATGCTTTACTAGCAACAACACCCAGCCCACAATCATCGTGATTCTTTATTACACTCTCATTTTCTACTTGAAACTTTGCAGACAAAGTGTTCTCTTACCCAAGCGTCTGCACAGCCTTCATTCCGCCACGGCGTGGAACTTTCAGACCTACATCCCAGACCAGAATCGTCCCTGAGCCACCACAGCAACTCAGCATGTCCGCCATGGCCACCACAACAGCCAAAGATATGAACGTCTTCGCCCGGTGGCGACCTCTAACTGCTTCCGAGGCCGACGTGGGCCACATTGCTCACAATGTCATCCGAGTGCCCGGTCAGCTCGCCACCATTACCGCTACCCCCAAAGCAAACGCCATCAAAGTGCGACCCTGGGGAACCTTCCCAGTTGACCCTTGGAGGAGTGCACCGGCCTTCACTGCTGTGCTGGGTCCCGAAACCGACAATGCGACACTTTACCAGAGTGCCGTCGCTCCCGCGATCCCAAAGCTCATGCAGGGCGCAAACTGCAGCTTCTTCGCCTACGGCCATTCCGGCAGTGGCAAGACGCACACCATGGTTGGCTACAACCAAGACAGCGAAGAAGGCCTTGGCTTGTCTCTTGCTGCCGTGCGCGACCTCTTCAAGCTTCTTCACGCTGCCAACGAAAGCGACCCCTCTCGTCCGCTCGGCATCGGGCTGAGCGTCTTCGAGATGCGCAGCAAACGTGCCATCGACCTTCTCAACAACCGAGCCGAGTGTGATATCCGCGAGGGCCATGACGGCAAGGTCCATATCCGAGGCCAGCCTGAGATGCTCCCCAATGGTGAGGTGCGGGTGAACTTCATCATCAAGCACCCTTGCTGGACGTTCGAGGCTCTCAAGGTCGAGCTTAACAAAGCCCTCCGTTTGCGATCGATCGGCTCCTCTGGGGTCCACGATCAGAGCTCTAGGTCCCATACTATTCTAGAGTTCGAGATCATCGATCAGGAACTGATTGACGCGAGGGCTGCTGTCATTGACGCCAAGGCCAAAGCGGTTCCGCTTAGCAAGGAGGTGGACGATCTTCATTACCTTTTGTCGGAACTTAAGAGGAAAGAAAGAGGAGGGCCCAACACTCAACAAGTCGATGAGAGGGTTGCCCACGTGAACCGAGCTAGGCTTGAAGACGACATTGGAAGAGCCCTCAAGGACAGACGCCGACTGGAGACGCAGGTTGTTGCAGCAGAGAAAGTCGCACACTCTATTGTTCAATCGGCCACCCTCCCGTGTCTGGGAACCAAGTTGGTCTTCGTTGACCTTGCCGGCGCTGAGTACCACAAGTACCAGGCGGCCACTATTGATCCTTCGGAGCAGACTTACCAGGAACGACAGGAGGGATGCCAGATCAACTCGGATGTCATGGCGCTGAAGGAGGTCATGAGGGCGTGGGCCAACAACATGCCGCGGATCCCATTCCGTGCATCACCTCTCACCATGGTTTTGCGGGAATACTTCGTTGGTCCTAAGAAGGGCATTTCGGCCGTGATCGTGACCCTCTCGCCTGCCAAGGAGCGTTACAACGCGACAATTGATTCGCTGAGATATGGGAGCCTTGTGGGAGCACCAAGCGTTTAGTTTGGTGGCCGGCCCTGTCTACAGAGGTAGTCCGTAATCAGGTGCGCGGTTGGACCGTGTGAGCATGTAGACTTGGGAACCATGTTTCCAGTCAAACCCTGTCAATTTTTTGCAATGGCTTTTGATTTGGTTGATCACAAGGATATGACGGCCATGAGATAATTCGTAGCAAATTCATAAAATGCCACTACAGCTTTCTGTCAAGCAAGTTAACTTGTGCATGCCACCGTTGTGTCTACCGCATTACATGGCTTGAATCAAAAGTATTGCTCTCAGCCGGAAAAAAAAAAAAGTGGGGGGGCAAACCTCTGAAGTCCAAACTGACGGCGTGTATTCTGTGCTGTCAAACTCGATTATTTCTGGAGCCAATCAATTGGGCTCATTCTCCAAAGCCTATCCATTGTATGTAATACTAGCTCAACATCAAGTGCAATCAACTTTGGGAAGGGTAAGGCTGTGATATTAGTCGAGGTAGAGCTTTGTGTGGCCTAGATCTGCCGTATGAATCTATCTACTATTATATATCTGGTGGCGGTGGTGCGTAGCCCTCTTTTGCTCTCCCCCCTCTAATAGTCAATTCGCCGCCACCGGTCACTTCTATCGTGGCACCACCTATTTGGACCGTTGCACTGCTGGGAATCTTAATGGTCAAATCCTCATCGTTACCCGTTGACCTACTACCCGACTCTGCCCATGTTGAACTTGTACTTGTTCTTGTAGAGTTTGTCTCGGCAACCTCCGAGTACAACTTTGAAAGACTCTCGGGGCCAGAAGAACCGAGTTCTACCGTATAATGGTTCTGAAAATGTCTTCTCAGATTGTCGACGCTTGTGAATTTCTTTTGACACCCGGGATGAGCGCACTGAAAAGGCTTCTCCGCAGTATGGATTTTTGCATGGCGCGAAGCATGTCCGCGGGTTGGAAACCTTGCTTTGCAGCCATGACTTTCGCGGTGCGGGCAAGGATAAGGATATTCAGTGTGTACCACGGGTAATGTAACAGGAACCGAGGCGTCATCCACGGAAGTGAGGCTGCCGCTAACACCTTGTGGCTCAGCCCCAGTATCCGGCCTAGGGAAGTTTTCACGCGTCTCACTTCGGACTCTTCTAGATGAACTTGACCCAGGGACGCTGACAGGGGGATAAAGCGGTGGAGGAATAACTTCGCCAAAATAATCTGTCTCGTACGATGTCATCGCTGCCTGAGGGTGTACCTGGCCCGAGGAGCCTGCGTAGTAAGACTTCGGTCGCGGCTGTCTTGCATTGAGTGACGACACGCCTGCCTGAAGGGATGCCTGGCTGGAGGGACTTGCGTAATAAGATGGAGGTCGTCGCCCACCTGACGAACTGCCTACCTGCGGGTATGCCTGGCTAGAGGGACTTGCGTAGTAAGATGGAGGTCGACGCCCACCTGACGAATTGCCTGCTTGAGAACTGTAACTTTTCTTAGGTTCTTCCATCATGATCTCGGTTGTAGACTTCATGGCGACAGCGCTTCTATTCGTCTCCTTAAAGGTGTCTTGGAGGCGTTGCTCCCTAATTTGTCGAGAATGCTTCCAAAATGCATCCTGCTCCCACTCCGGCACCCAACGCTTTATGAGGAAATATTCGGGGTCCTATGTAACTGTGTATCAGATAAGTGTACCTTGTTTGACTAAGGGACGTGACCTACTTCATCTATCTCAAAATCGACCATGAAAGCGCGCAATGTCTCGATAGACACATGTCTTCGGCCCATACGGGTATATGTCGGTCGTCTATCTGACATAGAAGGACGAAGCTCTTCATCATGTCGTATTGCCTGCGTTTTCACCTCAAGCGCTTTGCCCATACTTCGAGGCTCATCGCTGGCACCTGGCTGAGAGAGGATCGAAGCTTCGAAGTGAGAGTCTGTTGTCTCTCGCCGAGATTGGATTTCATTCTTAAGATGACTAGTGTGAGTTTGTCCCGCGAACGCCTCGGCTTTCATAGGTTGTTCCTGCTCCGACTCCTCTGGCACATTGCGGTAGACAAAAACAGCCAACAACATGGGCTTGGCCCGAGTCTTGGGGATATAGTTATCCACCAGTTGCCGCATAAATTCCGGGTGCTCGCCATCTCCCGCAGGCACAGGAACCAGATAAGTATCGCGAACATTGGCAGCTACTTTATTGCCCACAACGCCGTAACGATCTCTCTTTGTGAAATAGTTGATAAGTGTATTGAGATTTTCATCATCACCAATTGCGACAGGTGTGATGCTGACCACTGAAACATCGATGTGGGTGCTGTATCGAAGCCCGCAGAGATACTCGTTGGCACTTTGTTGTTGAATCCGTCCCGCCACATTCAGATGCTGAGGTATTAGTTGTGACCATGGGCCTATATTTGAGAAATTGGCTCCCCCTATATACTTTGCAGTTGCCGTGATATCGACCATGTTGTGCATACTCAGTGTTCCTTGCCAAATGGTGTTTCTCCCCCCTGACTCGGCTGCTGGGGAGGTGTTGTTGAGAGGTGTATGGATTTCAACCTGGCTATCATTTTCGGTGTCGCTGTTGTCGCTCTCAGCTTCGTCATGATCTTGACAAGTGCTTGGCAAGGTGAACAGTGCAAGACTTTCCATATGGCGTCCAACGTGTCGCTCATATTGCTGTTCCGAATTGCATTCAAAATCGGCGCAAAGAGGACATTTATCACGGGCCTTTGTTCCGTCAGCCTTGCTGCTGAGGTCCAAGAGGCTGGATATCTTGGTCGCAGAAACCTGGTAGCCGTGAGACGTCTGGATATGAGCTTGACAGTTATGCTTCGATTGAAATAAATCAGGGCATCCAAAGGCACAATGCCAGACCCTCCAATGCTCACTTCTCATGTGCTTAATCCATTGCGAGCGACGAGAATAAAGATGATCTGGCGCCGTGCACTCAGCAACAAGACAAACGTAAGGCTGAAGGTCACCGAAAACGTGGCGCCTGCGTAAAGAATCAGCATTATTCCAACTAAAGAGACGGGCGTTCTTACTTCCATTCGCTCCTGTTGCTTATCATAATGAACATGTGGCAGAATGGGCATTTAAAAGGCCCTTCTTCGTATTCCTGCGGAATTGGCGGAACTCGGAGCCGAGCCGATGCTGCAATAGACGACTCCGCTGCCGAAGTCGCGTATGATGTGCCCGAAGCTTCGGACATGATATCCTCCAGCTCTTCGGCAAAGGCATGGCTTGTGGACTCTGTCAGATGGTTTGGAAGGGGGGAAGCTATTGTCGTTGCTGTTTCACCAGGCCCGCCAATTGTAGCTGTCTCATCAACTTCTAGGCCTTCGGCAAGCTTTGCTGTGTGCTCGGTTCGGTATTTGAAGTACTGACGCCGGCGGCCCGTTGCCAGAGCTAAACGTTCGGAGATAGTGTCATTGAGACCCGGGAATTTGGTTTTCACGTGCTCAATATCCCAGTGTTTGTAATGCTGTATAATCTCCTTCCCAGCCCTGGATTTGAATTGATCATGAGGAGCTGGGTTGCGAATGGTGACTGATAACCGAAGCAAGCAATCAATAACGTGACCTATACTCTTCACAACCGTTTCAATCTCGCTTTCATTGCTTTCGTCATTCTGGAAATACTCCGCTAGCTCATCCAGTGTAGTGTCGACATCTTCAACCGGTGTAGAAGCTGTGTTCCCACCAGTGATAGTTGAGATACCTGCAACGAGTAAGAAACCCCACGATAACTAGAGAGGCATGCCAACTCACCTTCTGCAAGATTAGTGCAAAGGTCCGCCAGCAGTGACAAAATATGTTCCCGGATGAAGGAGGCATCACGAAGACGAAACTCGAGGGAGCGATTTCCTGTTGCGCGATGAGCACCTAAACTGCCCGCCCATAGCTTGAACCTCGCTGCATGGGATGAAAGAATAGGGCGTTGCGGGGTTTCGTCTCCTGACGCTTCGATGAGCGCTTTGAACAGATTTAGGCCTTGGTTGACACGAGGCGCGATGCGCGACTCGGTCACCTGGCCCTGGCCTGCCATGCTGGGCGTTTTGAATGACTCTGAATGGAGTAAATCAATGAGAAAATCTCATTGCCAGTCGAGCAGCCTCTTGTTGTGCCAGACTATGATTCGGTAAGCATGCATAATTGGACGCACGTGAGTGGATCGCCCTGTAAAGGATTCGCCTTCAGCCTCGTTAGTCTCGATTTCTCCTCATCTCCAACACTGCTCAATCAGACCAGCATGTCCGGCCTTGAGGTGGTGGGAGTGGTGTTGGGAATTTTGGGTGCCCTGCCTGCAGCTGTAGAGGCATTAAAGGGATACAGGAGCTTGCTTTCGTCTATGAAGAATGTCGAGCGCGAATTGAAGACGCTGACTCAAGATCTCGAGACGGAGCAAGTCCGCCTGAGAACGACGTGCGAAATCCTTTTAGATGGCGTGGCTCCATACTCTGTCATCGATGCTCTAATTGAGAACCCATTTGGGCCCGAGTGGAAGCCCTACAAGGATCAATTGCGGTTGCGCCTATGGTCGTCAATCCCGAAATTCGAAGAGTATGTGTTGGAAATGCAGAAGGCATCCCTAGAGCTGAACGAGAAGCTCAAGATTGAACCGGATGGCAAGGTGAGCTACTCTCCTCTCTGGGAGCCTGGATTGCTAAGGGTTTATTCTCAAGACAAATCTTAAAGATAGGCCGTCTCTTTTAAGGGAACTCAAGCGGGGGGCCTCTTTCACGCTCAAGAAGAGAGATTTTGAAGACATCGTCGCAAGGCTGAAGAACGGCAATTCAATTCTCCACGACCTCGTAAATCAGAGTTGTGGACTAGAATTGAGCCGGCAACGAAGATCGCAAGCAAGATTGATCAAATTGATTCGCGGACTAGCCAGAAGTCTGTTCCAGGCCATTCAAAACACGATGACATGCCACTGCCTCACTTCGCACATGGTGTGCTTGGAGCTTGTTCCTCGCAATGCAGTCATTGTGCCTAGCGATGTCGAAGATGAAGTTGCCAAAGAATTTGCATTTCATGTCGCGTTTGGAACTAGTGGAAACCCTTCTATCGACAACGGAGGCGGAGTGGCTAGTTTCAAAAACCCTCGTTGGGAAAACTTTGTCCTACGCCTTGGGAAGTTCAGTGCAGCAATCCTTGGCCAGCCAAAGCCCTGCATGGTAGCTTCAATGCCGACACAGAAGAGTCAGCGAAGGGTGGCATGGTCATCATCCTTCACATCCCAAACATCCAGCAGCACCACGCTCATGAGTCAGACGTTAGTGGGCGTCTCGCAAACACTTATGAACATACCGCCTGTTACCGCAAGACCATACAACCTCTTATCGAACCTTTGCCAGGACTTGCTGAGACGGCAGAAGATGGCAGTGACAGCTTGTTACGGTTATATCATGGACGCTAATCGGGAATTCGGCCTTTACCCTCATCAGCAGTCGCAGGATTCGTCTGCCGAAATTACTTTGAGGCACTTACTCAGTGATGACGAACATGCTAAACGAAATTTCAATTGTCTCGAAAGGCTCAAGGTTGCGCTGGCTATAACGACCAATGTCTTGCACCTTTACAAAACACCGTGGCTTGGCGGCATCGTCACGCTGGATGACTTCATCTTCCTTCGTGAGGACATCAGTTTGTTATCTGGACCAGGAGCGTTAGAAAGACCGTTTATTGCTAAGAGCGTATCGAATGCGCCCAGTCAACAAGCATCCGCTGGCAAAATCAGACCGGTCAACTTGACAGTCTTATCTTTGGGTGCCCTACTCATACAAGTTATTATTGGAAGGAATGTTCAAGAACTCGAAGTAACGACGAATGCAGTGGATATGGACATGAATAAAATCGTGTCCATATACGAAGCAGGCAACCGATTCGGCGACCAGGTCCTGGAAAACGGAGGATCGAGCTACGCGGCGGTCGTAAAATGGTGTCTTGAGAACGTATTCAGCCTGGCAAACCTCGAAGATGAAAACTTTTGCCAGACCTTTTATAACGAGGTAATAGCTAGACTAGCGGAAGATGTGGGATATTTGGAAAAGAACTCATTATAAGAGCCCAGAATGATGGGCACCACAATAAGTCTTCTCCTGAGCACAATGTTCACTCCCCATTAAAGAGCCAAACAGCCATAAAATACCAGGTTACCTCAATCTTGTCCATTTGCACCTTCTCTTGAGCTATGTACAGTATCTGCCACAATCTGGGTGTTTCTTGATGCATACGAGCTGTCACGATGGAAATACTCCGGTCGTGGTCATTATTTTGCAATGGTAGGTCGAAGCGTTCTTGTAATTCCACTACTCATTCGTGACTATACTTGAGAACTAAACATTTCGGGTTTTTTCGGGTATTGCGAACCGCGCTGGTACATGAGTTCCAGCACGCTAAAGTTGCGCGAGAGCTCTTCTCTAGAATGCCGGCAGGGGCGGGCTAGATAATTGCGCCGCTTTACAGTCGCCTGCCGTTCCCTACTATGAGTCACTTGTTAGCAATGTGAGCCATGAATGGAGGGTGGCTTTGGTGTTATTGATGCCTACGCTGGTCTACGGGATTGCCAGTCCCTGCTAGATACCTCCGGTGTACCTCAGAGGCATTACCCGCATAGCTTGCTCATAACTCCGGACCAGGGCTGGCTGTGGTTGTAGGTGTCCCAACATCTGCTCCTACATGTAGCGCCGGCCGCGAATGAACAGCCTCGAGACGTCGGCTTAGAGAACAAACTTGCAAGCAAGTCTTCCAACCCCGCCATTTGTGATCGCGGGCTTCCTGCACTCCGCCCCCGCACCGGAAGCTTTTACTGGAAGCACCGGAAGCTTTCCGCAGTTCATGTCCATAACTCGCCTGTTCTCTTCGGAGCATTTATAATTTGTAAAGTGATTCTCAATTAAGTCGCCTTAAGGATGCCTCGGCAGGTCGTCACCGCTACGTTGGCCCCACGTCTATATGCAGCCGGATAATCACCCTGCCGCAAGTTGAGCCAATTTCCATCTTCAAAGTACGCTCTATGCCGCGCGATGTTTAGGAACATCAGCAGAAAGTCGTTGTGAAATAAAATTGCATTATCATAACCAATCTCAACTCCGAAAGTGTTCCATGGTAATGTCCGCGACTACCATCGCAAGAGTCCAGAGTACGTGAAAGGTGACCTTTTCCCTTGGGAATGTGTAATAACCTACCAAGATATGCCTTTACAAGCATCTACGTGATTATAACACAACCGGGTAGAATTGGACGTCTTCCCATACGTATCGGCGGGAAAAGAAACTCATATTTTCAGTTAAACTTAAGCGGGTGATATGTGTCTCGTCTACATGTCGTTTGTGTGTAATAACGACTCTCTGGTTTTTCATACTCATTGTTGATGACGATACCGCATTCGCACCTTGCGCTGTCTGGATATACTGCTTCCGGATGCTACCTTTCCCCTGAGACCATTCAACGAACGGAAAGATTTGAAACAGCCTCGCAATTGGCAATTTAGCCTCGGCACCAGAAGGTTAATTGCCCAATGGCCATAGTAAAAGCATGGTCTTTCACGGCCCGTCCATTGCCGAGAGACCATTTCCCTCCTTAGCATTGTTTGCTGAAACAACAGGAGCTTTGCGGCCCATTCGACCGAGCATACCCCTTAAAGCGGGTATATTAGCGTCAACCAGTGGATTAATCCAAACTGTCTCGTCCGTCTCCTTAGGATTGCAAGCGATAGCGCCGTCACCGAGTAGAGTCGGCTGCATGTTTGCATAGATGTTCTCCCAGTTTTGAGCCGGGACGTCGTAGACTTCGTGGAAAACTCCCAGGTATGGGTACTTGCCTTTCTTGTACCAGGACCAGCCCTTGCGGTGCAGTACGTCGTGTGCAAAACGGCTGACACAATCCATGTCCCGAAAGTAGTAGATATTCATCATGGCGTTATTGGTAGGGGTCTCGTTTCCCGTCCAGGTGGTCACAGAATATAATCCAAATTCGCTTGCTCGGGCTTTGAGGTCGACATTCATGTCTTTGAAGTAACCAATAAACTCCTGGAAACCAGGCGCAAGGACTCCGAGAGGGTGATTGCACCGGGCACCAACATGCAGCACGACCAAGCCAGTCGAAGCGGCTTCGGAATCAAAGGCTCCGGTTGTGGGGTCAGGTATCTGGGCTGAGACGCGCCCCGGAATGACTCGATGATCGTAGTGAACGTTGGCTGGGAAAAGGTACCGTGCACCTTTGTCCGTGAGCATGTACAAGACGCTCACCAGAGCAGGGACCAGTGCATATTTAGCGGGAAAGCAAAACGAGATGAGGCACTGAAGAAGAGCTCCGAAAGCTAGGATGGCTTGCGGCGGAAAAGTGTCTTTGATGATAGACTAACCACAAAGTCAGCCCATAGCCTTTGAGATTGCTAAATATTGTGTTTTCTCAACTTACGACAAAACTGACGGTGAATTTTGTTCCGGGAGTTTGCATATCTGAATACTTCAACGCGGGTTTGAAAGACATCGTACATGGACTTGGCTGCTAGGAACGCAGCAGAAGACGAGAAGGCTGTAGTTTGACTGTATTCTACCGGATGAATTGAATGGCTTAGGTTGTGTGGTAAGATTGGTTTCAAGATATAATGTTGATATTGGATTTGTCCTTGATTAAGTACCCCTTGCCGCTGGCCGACATTATCTTTTCACATGGTTGACTCCTTGCGCTAAGCTCGGCTTGGTCTTGTTCAGTAATCTCCAACGCTTCTAGCTAAAGTCTTCCCAGACACTGCCAACCTACTAGTGGAGACGGTAGTTTCGTACCGACGGCCCGTTCCGATACGATTAAAGCCCGTTGATGTCGTTCCTCACTGCCCTGCGGACAAGAGTTTACTAATCACCCCTTGTCCACCTGTGTTATTCGCAATCAGAAACCTTCCTCGGTCCTGCTCCTTCGGTCCGGATAAGTGGAAGCCAACGTTGTTCCGCCAATACCGTCCACGATGCTACCTTGCAAATCGTGCCGGCGGCGGTCAACGGTCTTCAGCGGTATGAAGTCCCACTACGAAAAGGCGGGCAATCCCGAACAAAAGTTTGAGTGACAACGGTTGCAATTAAGCTAAAACGAAAGTATACGGTAACACGTCAAGGCTAGTAGGACCTTCGTACTGGTCAGATATTGTGATTTCGAGGCAATTCCAGGGCCTCCAACACAGTTTGTACACATTGTCTTGCGTCGTGTTCTAACGAAGTGCATGATGCTAGGGGAGGTAAAATAAGAGGAGACACCGTTGACTATCTCATGTGACACGTTGCAGAGTATTGGGACGGTGTGCTAATAGCTATACAAGACTGAATACAGCAGGCACCCGCTGTAGCCCATGCTCAACCGGCTCAACCTGCACAGGATCCCTCTTCCACTTACCCGTTGCAAAGATTTCCTCTTTGACCGGAATGCGGAGCCGCAGGTAACGATGAATATTCTGCTCAGGGTCATATAACTCAGCTTCAGGGTGGTTTATAGCATCACTCTTGCATTTTCCGCAATAGTTTACCTTGCATTCATTGCAGTAATATCGAATGCCCCTTATATCACCACCTTTTTCTGATGACGATCTGCACCTAACGCCACCACAAGAAACACCAAAGTGTCGAGGCCCTTTCCCATCATTGACGTAGTAAATGGGCCAAGTGTAAGGTGATAGGTCGAATTTTGGAGAAAGCTCGAATTCAAGCAGAGTAAAGGTGTTGGGAGAGAAGTAGCGATGTGTGCTGGGCAGACTGCGAAATATGCCGATGCGACGGTATGTGCCGTTCTCTGCGGCCTGTAGTAACAGACCAACACCAACCATTCCCATGGATGACCCAGTGACTTTATTCGATTGCTCAGCCGCGTGAAGGTAGAAACATGTGAGTGGGATGGCAGGTTGATTTGACCGGTTGCTTATGTCTTGAACACAATCAAGTTCAGCAATTCCAACGCAATCTCCCTCACGTAATTGGCCTGCATCTTCGCTATCTGATAACAATAATCTTCGTGTGCTGGCCTCATATATTGTCTTCCGAGCGAAGCCTCGCAGAACAAGCTCGGCGCTCTTGATTGACCCGAACTTGTCGAATTCATGAGTGGGAATAACATTCGCTTGAATAACCGTCGCTTCATTGACGAAATCCTTGTATACCATGTTTCGATCCCATATCTCGATGACGCCGTCTAGTGAACACCACGACCATGTCGGCGCGCGCCATTCACTTTGTCTCGATGCACTTTCGTGGCCCAGCGCTGGCCTCCAAAGCAAAGCCCGCGGTAGATCTTTTCGCCATATGCCTGCAAGCCAATCCTCAGCTGTTCCGTACATCTGCGCTACGCCTGCCAGCGCAGGGAGCTTGTCCGTTTCTACGGACATCTTGCGCGAACTATACTCCGCCACGGCCTTGGCCCAGGTCGCGCCACGAGGCAGGTATTCATCTGTGGGCAGAATGCGCAGCGGCCGATGGAGAGTATCAATGGCAGTGTAATTACCCCCACGAGTACGGACCGGACCGAAAGATGCATCGCATAGGCAGGAGTAGTACATCTGGTGTCCGCCGAAGGCGAGCAGTCGTGACGAGAGCAGGGTTTCCTGAAAGGTCCAAGCACGCTCGTGAATGTAGTCATTCACCCGAAGTGAGGGCATAAGATTGTGGTATAATCCAACGCACCCAGTTTTGTACCCCAATTCATCGGCTTCGGCTTCCCAAGGTAGCCAAATAGGCCCGAGGTTGTGGCCACTCCAAATCTCCCTCTTATCTAGGAAACCGTCGCTCACATTCTGGGCTGTTGCTGCGGAGATTGTCACGAAGCTATTTCGGTAAATGTCTGCCATCCGCGCAATCTCGTGGCTCTTATCATCGTCATCATCCTGGACGATGCAAAGCGCGTCGACCCAGATAAATTCTAGACCCAAGCGCCGCGTTACACGCACAGCATCCTGGATTGTGAGTGGTAGCGCTGAGAACTTTATGCCGTGGCTTTTGAACGCTGCTAGCTTGTACTTCGTGGTGAGAAGCTGATCTCCTGGTCTTCCCCAGCAATATGACAAGGTTGCGTAAGTCTCGACCCGGTTGCCAGAAGCAGGCTCTGCAAGGTAGACCAAGTCGTCTTGTCTAGCGCTCTCAGATGGAGTCAGAGTGACATGTGAGACATCCAGCAACCTTGTTGGAGCAAACCCAGAGTTTTTCTTGGCACATTTTGAATGCTTCCTCGCCACACACTCTGCAATCCATGTCCGTGCTGAAGTAAACGTCTCTTCCGAGTCCACTGGAGCTGGTGGCCGCGCCTTCCAGATCTCCGCCGCTGGATCTCCTATTCACGAAATTCAGCATTGAATCGAGATTAGACTTAATCGGTACAATCTTCAATGTCATCTTACGAACCTTCCTCGGCCATTGGATACAAGAAAATAGCCTTCATCTTTCCTTCGGGTGCTTCAAGAGGTCCGAGGGCCGTGACACGGCCGGGAGATCCGTAGCTGTCGTCCGACCTGCCCATTTCAAATGTCAAAGTATCCACCTTGGGCGCGAGATGAAAGTTGTGCTCAATGGACCACTCGAAGGGGTTATGGCAGGATGGACTGTGCAACAGCCACCAGCATAGCGGGCAGCCCAGCGCCGCCGAAGCCTTCCATTCCGCCAATGGCCGCGTGATTCTCGTTGGCTTAGGCGCGTAACGCCCGCCAAGCAGCTTTGTAGAGGTAAAAATGGCTTTACATACACCGCAGGGCAGGGACGAGGATGGCCGCGGGATAAGATGGTCTGTCATGGCATGCGACCCAGCGAAAACAAAACGCAGTGTTATATCGTAAATTGCAAAAAAGAGAATGCTCTGGGTCGTAGCCTTGTTCAAGCAAGTTGCTCATATCACTTCACACAGCCCCGCATCCCATTATTAGCACTAGACTTGTGCGGCTGAGAACCGGCCATGCCCTTGTCTGCGGGATGTCATTCGGGACGAATTCATGTTGTGTTCTCTACAGCCCTTGCATAAATGCTTCAGATGCAAAAGTAGGATCCGAAAGGTAGATGCTAGAACACATAACAGATGACGCTGTTCCCTCCTCATACCAGAATCTGTAGGGTCATGAGGTCACGATACCAATGTGGCCGGCTACGAGAGAAGTCTCCAGATAGTACTCGGAGTAAGGACCGTGAGCATGATTGAACCTCGTTTTCGTTACTACGATATTTGTTTTTAAAGTCAAAGAACTGCACTTTGTACGTACGAGAAATCCATTCTTACTCCCCACTTTTTCTTTCCTTTTTTCCACTTTGCGCTGTGATATCCTGGTCATCATTGTGGCGCAAGCTGCTTACGAGCACAAATATGATAGCTGCGACAGCAGGGAAATTAGGCCAGCACGTGCCACAGTGTCAAGCTGACTTTGCTGTGATACTTGCGGCAGTGGCAATAGCGCTGAGGTGTTTAGCATTTCCTATTCAACCACCCACGCGCGCCAACTTCTAGTCTTTCCTTCGAGAACCAGGAGTCAATCGTGGTCGACAACACAGAAACAGACCCAATTAAGGGTTCGTCGTCTGATCGACAGCGAGAGCAGATAACGCTCTTCAGGCGTTTTAATCATCTCTATCCCGCGTCAGGAGCGATTGACTGCTCTCGACAATGGGCGACGATTCAGCTCGCAGATCGCCCAGTGCTTCCTTCGACATACAGGATTATTCACTACAGCCTAATTCAGATATCTACTTTTCGCATTCATCCAGCTCCCAGCATGTCTACTCAGTCACGCCCTCATATCATTCTGGCTCGACCACGCCCCCAAACATCACTCCAGGACAGTCATGGCTAGGGAATACAGCATTCCCGGAGTATCCTAGTGGCGGGCCAAACTCTGGAACGACAAATTCTCCGGTAGAGACTTGGAACCCACAGTACTCCGGCGGATACCCAAGATACCCGTATATGCCCCAGTACTCATTCCAAACTCAGGCGGCAACCGATTACTATGCAACGCAAGCTCCAACTTTTCCTATCATGTACAAGCATTCCGATCTGGGTCCCGAAGAGGTCAGACTCCTGAAGCTGCGTCCTCATGCCTCTAAGTCGCCCGGTGATCCAATCCATGTGCAGTTGATGCATGTCTCGATACACGACCTCGTGTCAATGGAATACGAGGCTCTTTCTTATGCATGGGGAACTGCCCAGGCTTCGAATCATATTTATGTATCAGAAGCAGAGCCACTTAACGCTGACACGAACCCGCCCAATGGAGACACAGTCAATCAAGGCCACAAGTTATTTCAAGTACGGTCGAATTTGTATGGCGCCCTCAGTCGCTTGAGGTCATCCACTCGTGACATACTTCTGTGGGTTGACGCCCTTTGTATAGACCAAAGCAATGATCAAGAGAAAGCGAGCCAGTTGCCCAAAATGCCACAAATATACAGCAATGCCTGGTCCGTCGTCATATGGCTTGGGGAAGATCCTCAAAACAGCGAAAAAGAGAAGCTCGCCATGGATTTCATCCCTCGCATGCTCAATTTAACACTGCTAGATGCGTTGCTCGAAAATGAGGGAGAGAACAGTAGGATTCTTCATTCATGGCTTGCATTTGCTGACCTGCTCAAAAGGCCTTGGTTTCATCGTCGATGGGTAATCCAAGAAATAGCCTACGCAAAAAGGGTCGCAATTCGATGCGGCGAGAAAGTGCTCAGCTGGCTAGACTTCGCAGACGCCATTGAGATCCTGTCGCGAAGACTCGACAAAGTAGCGGACTTGTACAAAAGTTCTCGGCTTTTCTTGCATGATGCAGATGCTCTAAGCCATGTCCACTCCGGCCGTGCCCTAGCTTTGGTTAACGCAACTAACACTGTATTTCGAAAGACGCGGAATGGAGAGGTTCTTGATCGATTATGGAGCTTGGAGGCACTTGTCACTGAATACACATCTTTCGAGGCTTCAAATCCCCGAGACGTCATCTACGCCTTCTTATCTCTTGCGAGTGATGGGCCACTAGCTACGGGTGCCCTCGTGGACGGTGAAAATAGCCCAAATCGAGCCTTACTGCCTCAATACGAGAAAGACCCAATTGATGTCTACATCGAATTTGTCAAATATTGTGTCGAAACCACAAAATACCTTGACATCATCTGTCGCCACTGGGCATCTTACACTGACCCGTTCAAGACTACCCCATCGTGGATTGGACCTGTCAAAAATTCGGCATTTGGAATGCCATCCGAGTCGAGCGGACGGGTCAACGGTGATAGTTTGGTAGGGAAACCAAAACAGAGAATATACAACGCGTCAAGGGGACTTTTGGCAGCGGTACGCTTCGAGAAGCCACCAATCTTGGTAAGTGTATGGCGACATTGCCGCTACGACCGGCGAGTAACCCTCCGTGCCATATTGCGCTGACCATGTGCCCTTTAGAATTGCAATCCTTGTAAGAGATCAGGTATAATTTGCAATGGTAGCAATCCTTGCAGGCCGTGCAGGAGGAGGAAAATAAGGTGCATCTATGAGGGTGCCGACGTGACGATAGAGAAGCTGGCAAAGCCAATGACAACCTTTCATCGGACACAAGCCAATGAGCAACTGGAGGGTGCAATAGTTTCCGCCGGAGTTGCCACGCCGGACAACAAAAACTCAGTTGACGATTCTCCTGACGGACAACCTGTTTCCAAAGGAGGGACTGGCCTCGCTGACACTGATCCCTTGCCGACTACGACAAAAGACCAGAGCGTGTCAGATTCGGACCAGAACGACTTGAAACAAAGTCCGCAGCGGAGGGCGCCCGGAGACATCTCTCAAGAAAAGGAGAAACTCGCTGCTCGTCGGAGGCAGCAGCACCGCTCGGCAGCAGAACGATTCCGCCAACGTCGGGAAGAGAGACTCAGAAACTCAGAATGCTGCCTATTTGCAAAAGGAATCGTCCTCGGTCGTATATCCAAGGTCTCCTCACGGGTCATCGACGGCATCATCCCTGGGGACTGCTTGTCCATTTTGGGCTGGGAGCGTGACATGGACTTTAACAGGTTCCCGGATCAACTGTGGAGAACACTCGTCGCGGACCGCAACAGTGATGGGAAGAACGCGCCTATGTGGTACAAGAGAGCCTGCGCGTACGCCATGCTGCGCGCAAACTCAGAAGGTGACCTGAACACGAGCAAGATCATCACGAGCAAGATCCAACCTGAATCTATCGTTGAATACTGCAAGCGAGTGCAAAGTATCGTGTGGAATAGGAGTTTCTTCGTGTGCGGGGATGTGGAAGATGACGATTCGGTGGATATTCGGTCCTCTCCCGGGACCGAGAGGCTGGTCGGTTTGGGCTCGAGGAACATGAGGGTCCACGATGTGGTCTGCATCCTATTTGGATGCTCTGTTCCAGTTGTGCTTAGACCGAAGTATGGACGGTACGAGCTGGTGGGAGAAGCTTACGTGTACGGGAAAATGGATGGCGAGGCGTTTGCAGGTATGGATTTGGACGTCATTCAGGCTGAAGCGGAAGAGTTTGAGATTCGATAGTGCGGTAAGCGGTGGTTTCATGCTCGATTGCATTACACGTTGGCTTTATTCTTGGTACGGCAACCAATCTTAGAAAGCCGACACCTGACCATAAACTGCTCCTCCTCGCCGCTTGCCGACAGATCACTGTCCTACGGCTGGACCCTACATCGACGCTCACGGAAGATTCTCGTCATAACAATCCATCACTTGGAGCCACTTCGTCATTGGTCTGTGGCCTTCTATCTGGAAGCGAGAGTCAATCCAAGACATTGTCACGCGAGACGAGCATGGGTGGGGGATTCAGAAATTTCCTCTGCTGTTCTGACCATAGTCGGTGCTGAGATATTGCCTGTTTACAAGTCCGAGAATCCGAGACTGTGACAGCATGTGTGTCTTGGTACCCCCTCACCTGCGTGTCTGGAACCATGATGTGCTGGACACATCTACACCGCGTGACAGCTCCTCAACAAGTAAGTCAGATTAGTGCTACCAAACTAAGACATCACAACATGGAAAGTGTATATAAGCGGGCGTGTCTGCTCAACTATCTGGTTTGAGAAACCATCAATCTTTCAGACAACATCGATTACTATCTCAGCCTAATCACACTGAAAGCACCAGCTCATCATTCACAATGAAGTTCTCACTCGTCGCCATAGCCGCTCTCCTCAGTATCGCATCTGCCCAACAGGCCGTCGTGATCAATGACTGCAAGAAGACTGTTTACGTGCAGTCATTCCCTTACAACGGAGGCCAGCCTGGGCCTCTTACTACCCTGAAGCCTGGGGAGTCTTTCAGTGAGAACTTCAGAGGTTCCGGCTCTGTAAGTTACCATTCAATCGTTCTACCATTACAAATCTATAGCCTGGTTCAGATAAGCCAGCATAGCCCTATTATGATAAACTGACTGTTGCCCCAGACCGTCAAGATAGCCAGGACCAAGACTTTTGACAGCCCTCTATTCTTCGGCTACTCGTTCTCCAAAAACCCCGATTATGCTTACTGTAAGTTGTCCCTCAAACCTGCGATTAACTTTCTGAACGAGTTGTCTAACGCTCTTTTCTCCAGATGAGCTTAGCAGGTGAGAACCCCGGGACCTAGCTTGACTCTTCCCATAGTCACCCGCATTTTGGTGGAGATTACTGACATGAAGGACATAGTGAATGGGGTAACCCTTTTGCAGACCACCGCAATACCTTGAGTGCTGGGCGGGGTTGCAAGGCTTTCGACTGTGCCGCTGATAATTCTAACTGCTACAGCAAACCTGGGCAGAAGAAAGTCTTGAGCTGCCCCCAGCCTGTCAAGCTAACCGCCACTCTTTGCAAGTGATTAGCCGCTCAAAGGTTTACGGGAAACTAAAGGGGCTTGAGGATTTAAATGATGATAATAATTTTGATGCGATTATTGCGACTGGCTCGTCTGAGTGTTTGTCATTATGGAGGCAAGGCAATAGTGAAACTCGGATAGTAAGACTGGTCTCAGATCTTAGTAAGATATACCAAATTACAGTAATAGAGATAATCTTCCTTTGTTTGGAACACATGCATTGTGTTGATGAGTAGACATAAAACAAACCAGACTTCAACCTAGCTTCTAGATGCTGGTGTTGTGGTAGAAGAAAATTCGCAAAGACTAGTGTGCAATGGCTGTCGACAAGCCGACAAGGCCGCCGGCACCGAGAAGAATTGCTCTTGCCAGATTCAGCTTTCCAAACTTTTCCAGCAGTTGCCGGACCTCCTCGTCCTCTTCGTCCGTTGTGTCCGACCTGGTTTTGGATTGGGGTCCGCTAAGATCGGTAAACTGACTACCTTCACCTTTGCCGTCCACAGAATCCTCGGCGCTGCGCTCTCCTTGCTGATACTCTGAGCTTGATTTTGCTGAAGCTTGAACGCTGCGCATGCCACCTTTTTCTTCGTTCTTTTTGATAAGTGTAAAGTTGGTGGGGATCATGGCAAACGTGGTAACAGGTGCAATGCTAATAGATAGCAGGGACGCAGAGAGATAGCCCAGTACCTGCGTCGGTAAATGCGTCAGGATCTGCGTCGATGTCTTTATCTCAACACCGTTGCGCATTGCACAGGAGAAAGCATTGTAAGCAAGGTATGCGAAGCCTACACTAGAGGCTGCTGCCGCTGTTGGAAAGATGTGTGAACCACGACTGAATAGCCAACGAATCGATGGCAAGCTTCGCGATGCCGGCTGAGCTTGAAGTTCAGGCACATCGAAAAAAGACAATGTGAAAATGCCGCCCGAAGCTAACAGAGCGATCGAGCTGCTAGCGACTTGCACAGCGGTAGTGACTGAAGACATGGCTAGTTGGTTGGTGCGATGTGATTTTTACTGATTGAAATTTCACCAAGTACTGGGGTATGATTGTAAATATACGATCGAAAACTTCTAAGCCTGGTTTAAATATGTACTGAGGCGGTTATTTGAGGTTGTTATTATGTTCTGTGATTATCGATGAGGTCATGGAACGAGAGCTGCATGCCATTCCTAGTGCGTGCGCTCAGGGTGAGCTCTTATACTGTAGCCTAGATTCGACACAACGAGAATTACGCAATGAATAAATAAAGAGGCACAAATGGAAAAATAAATGAAGATCTGATGTTGGGTCGCATATGCGGTTGGAGGTTTGGCGTTGGATCGAATTATATGTAAGGCGACGTAGTGACAGTAGAAAGCAAGCACAACATTGCTTAAACCATTGCAGTCACATTAGCAATATTCCATCTTGAAATCAACTAATATAGGACCGGAGCATACCGGCCATAAAGTAAATCAGACTTCCCGGCGCAAGGCTAATCGTTATCTATTGTTTTGCAAGCCCATTGTTCTGCGAATTGGCTGGCTGGAGAGTGCCGACTCTGAATGACAAAGCACCGGGTAGGCTGCCCTAAAATCCGGAGGTGCTCGGCAAAGGACGATTGACCGACACCCTTCACGCCCCACGTCCAGGGCACCGCGCCAGGCTTACAAATGACCCGCCCGGTCGGGGTTGGAGACGATGCAGAATGCGAGTTCCTAAGCAGATTATCAACAGCATCCTAATTCGTACCGAGATGTTGTCGTGGTTGGAACATTTAAAGACGCGATGCCTTCATCGTTATACCCAAATACTCACTCCACTATCACCAAGTAAAAGCAGCTCTACTACAACATCTCAGTAAAATACCACAATCATACATAATAAACATCCTACAAATCAATCGCCCTTTTTGAACACAAAACAAAAATGGTTGCCATATCCACAATCAAGTCGTCCAACGAGACGGTGCTTCCGTCCTCGATTCCCCAGGGTCTCGTTGCCTTCTTCATTGGCGCTACGTCAGGTATCGGTCAGAGTGCGCTGAAACAACTCGCCGACGCAGCCAAGGGCAAGTCGCCAAGACTCTACATTGTGGGTCGAAGCGAATCGGCGGCTGCTCCCTTGCTTGACCATCTGCGTCGCAACGACGATTCCGCTACCGTCCAGTTCATTGAGAGGGATGTCTCCCTCCTGCGCGAGGTGGACGCTGCCGCCGACTTTCTGAAACAACACGAGAGGAAATTGGATCTTCTCTTCATCTCCGCTGGTTTCATTTCCTTTCAAGGCAGGATCGGTAAGTGCGCCCTGATTAGCCCCTGAACAGTGTGCTGTGGAGCTGCATCTAACACCCTGCTCAGAGACTGCTGAGGGTTTGGAGCCGTCAATGACAACGCGCTTCTACAGTCGCGCTCGAGCAGTTCAGCAATTGCTCCCTCTACTGAACAACTCGGAAAACCCCCACGTCACCAACATCGGGGCTGGAGGTCAGGAAGCGCCAATAGACACAGATGATCTGGATCTCGTCAAGCCGGGCAACTATTCCATTCCCCGCGCAGCCGTGCACTCCACCACAATGCTCACCCTGACACTGGAGAAGTACGCCAATGAGAATCCCAAGATCAGTTTTGTGCATGCATTCCCAGGCCTGACAGACACGCCCACTCTATACCGTGGCTCGAGCGGCATCAGTGGATTTCTTCTCCGCCGGCTTGTAGCCCCGGTCATCAACACCCTCGTGTCTGCCAGTGTGGAAGACGTTGGTGCCCGTGCTCTCTTTTACGCTACCAACGCTCGCTATAGCGCCCCTGCAACAGAATCCCTGTCAACCCCGATTCCCCAGGACCTGGCCAAGGCAACGACAACCCAGAACCATGTCTTCTTGGTAAATGAAAAGAGTGAGAGTGTGGACAACCAGCAAGTGCTGGATCCTATTAGAGAGTCGTCGGCGGATGCTGTCTCCCGGCATCTTGACGAAGTCTTTGCGAGAGTTTTGTAAAGCAGGAGAGTGCTCTGAAAACATGCCTTGGTGGTATGTTAATGATTGATGAATATGTACTAATATCTTGTATCTTAATTCAAAGGAAGAGCAATTAATAACTTCAAGATCTAAATGTCTTCCTGGTCCTAGTATCTAAGATTTTTCACCTGACGACTTTTTGGTTGACAGTTCATGTGCCTCGGATCATCCGTCAAAGCATGCGCCTTTTCTAGAGCTCTGATGCAAAAAGTGTTCACCGCCGAACTTGTTAAAGACAACGAAGCAAATTCATTAAAGATAATGAGGGGAACATTGCTCGGCGAAGTTGCCGAAAATTGCTCTCGCTTCTGTACTCGGCATGCGCGACTCGGAATCACACCGAGGCTGGCCTTGGTTTGCCAACAACGCAAGCCTCAAAGACCACTTGCCGTAGCTTTTGGAGCAAGTGGCTTAGACACGAGAATCTTTAAAAAGCGCAAGTTGTATTTCATGGGCAAAATAATTTGGTATCGTCCGTCAACAATGGCATTTATGGTGCAACTGGCACGACTTGAAATGAAGCGTAAGCAATTGAGTAGAATAGAATGTGTCAGGAATTTTGAGAATCTCCCATTCAAGATTTTCGGGAATTTCTGGAGTCAAGCTGTCTGCTACTCGCTTCCAAAAATTAATTAGTGTGATCAAGCTAGAGTCCAGCCACAGATGATGTCACGAAACCACGAACCCACGTAATGTCCGCATCAGCCGGGATCGGATCCACAATCTGCTTTGGGATGCATGAGTAGGCCGTATTGTTCGAATGTAGTGCAACGTCAATTGCTCAAGGCAAATTTTCGTCAAGTTCGTTGGATCTTGCCGCTCAGCTACTTGCTTCATCGACAGCCACGACAGTTAGCCTTGGCCAAGTTGGCACTAGATGTTAGCTGCACCGATGTTGAACCTTGAGTCGATCATCTCCAACATTCCTTTCTGTGCTGGCGAGCGTACCCGGTTACCTGGGGCCTTCTGAAGTCCCTCCATAGGCTCAACCACAATGTCCAACACCAACCCCAAGAAACAGTCGCCCAAGAAACAAGATGGCCCTCAGACACGAAAACTCCCGTCTTGGCTGGACCACTTCAACGTCAACGATGTCAAGATACTGACCCGCTGCTGGATAGCAACATGGGTTGCCATGCTCCTCACCTTCATCCACCCGGCCTTGGTCAACATCGGACAGGCCACCTTCTTCTGCGCTCTCGTCCTGTTCATTGTGCCGCCCGCCAGCATTGTATTTGTCTACCTCTTGGCATCACTGTCGCTGCTTTTGGGCATGTGCTTGGCGTGGGCATGGGGATTGCTGACGATGAAGGCGGCGTTGGCAGCACGACCGGAATCAGTCACCAATGCCAGGGTGCAAGCATTGCAGCAAGAGGCTGCAGCTCGAGCGCAACAGACTGGGGAAAGTGTAGCGTGGGAAGCACAGATTCTTGTGCATAACGGCTTCATGCTCGACACCCGTGTGACGGTCATCTTCTACGTCATGGGCAGCCTCTTCATCTATGCCTTGTCACGATTGCGGTGCAGTAACCCCAAATTTTTGCTCAGCCAGCTTTTTGGCTCCATCGTCACAGACATCTTCATACTCTTTGGCCCGACGCTCCCGAGCTTCAATGCCAGCGTTGCATCCGTCCTTGTCAAGCCTGGTGCAATAGGCATCGCATTGGGCGTTTCCTGTTGCTTGCTTTTGTTTCCTAAATCGGCATCTTCAGTGGTACTCAGCAGTATGGCTGGCTTAGTTATGACAATGGATACGTCAGTGGACGCCATACGCAGAGCGTTGAGGCATGAAAAGGTTCCAATGAAACAGCTCTTGGGGGCTAGAGCCAGGAAGCTTGGGATATACAAAGCCATGCAGCCAGCAGTTGGCTTTCTACCTCTCGACATGTCACGCGGGCTCTGGAGCGCAGACGACGTCAAAGGTCTTCATGGGCCTATTCGCGAGGCCATGATGGCAAGCTTTTCGCTGTTGGACGTTCATATTTCCTGGATTACGTCGACTCAAGAGGAGGAAAAGCTTGGTGCACAGAAAGATACAGATGACTCTGAGGAGATGGCGGAAAAGGATCGCCACAGCCCTGGTGGGCGGGAAATGATGGAGCATGCTCAAGTCATGGAGGCTCTTCGTAGTCCCGAAGAAGCCTCGATGCATGCTGCGGCTTTATCGGAATTGAGAGGGTCTACCGAGGAGACACTCTTGACATGCTCCAAAGCCATAAAACTAGCCGCACGATCCATTCAAACCGTCAACAAATGCCGGTGGATTCGCAAACCTACTCAGCAGCAGCTCGATCAGCTCGCGACCGATTTGCAGCAAACGGCGGAAACATTGCGGGCAGCAAGGGCCCGTTGCGTAACCGAAACCACGGAAGGTGTACTCAAAGCGTACGGCGATATTTTCGACGAGAAAGGAGACCTAAAGCACAATTGGAGCTCAAGTCCACCTCTTCTGCGCGGCATTATTCTTGCCATGGTCGTCGAAGAACGAATACTAGTCGCAGCCGAGGCGGTCGAAACCCTCCTCGAGTCTATCTTGAATCTTCTGCAAACACGCAAAGAATGCCGGATCTGGTTGCCATCACGTTTGCAGTACGCCATGTCATGGTTTATGCACAAGAACCAACCTGTACCTAGTCCTGAGACATTTGCCGATGCTGACGATGATCCCGACGACGTGAAGGAGCCAGAATCGCTTTCGGACGACTCGAAAGAGGCCTACCACCGCTTGCATGTTAGCCACGTGCACATGAAAAGACGACGCGGAAATGTGGTCGTCCGCGCAATCGTCAACACCTACCGCTGGCTGTTCAATCCTGCAGGGCTTTTCGCCCTACGCATGGTGGTTGTTACGATAGCGACAGCCATCCCCTCAGCAATCCCGAACTCCGCTGGCTTCTTCTACAGGGAGAAGGGCATATGGGCTGTTATCACAGCTCAGACATGCATGGTGGTGTACATGGCTGACTTTACCTTTTCGCTCTTTGCGCGTGCAGCTGGAACCGTCTTTGGTGGCGTCTTGGGTCTTGTTGCGTGGTATATTGGTTCAGGTTCTGGTCCAGGTAACCCATACGGCATGGCAGCCATAACTGCTGTGATGATCTTCATTATTCTGTGGCTTCGCATTTTCCTGCCACCGGCTTATGCCAAGGGAACAATTCTTGCTGGAGCAACATTCCTTCTTGTTGTTGGATTCAGCTACGACGAAGGACACATTCTCCAGTACGGACTACCTGGCAGAGGCTATGAAGCGTTTTGGAAACGCCTCGTCACCGTCCTCATTGGTTTCGTAGCCGCAACAATCGTCCAGATAATTCCGAAGCCGCCATCGGCTACAAAGCACGTTTGTAAGACACTGTCCAAGACTGTGCGGACGTTATCCGATCACTATGCCTTGCTTCTGTCCCATTGGGGCCGACGGGAGCAACAAGATCACCTCAGGGCCGTTGCAGAGGATGTATCAATCGGAGTAGCAGAGAAGCTTGCCTCACTCAACGAGATGATTTCCGTGCTCCAGTTCGAAATGACGTCCGGTCCATTTGACCAAGAGACACTCAAAAGCACGCAGGTTCATTGCCAGGCTATGAACCAGGCCTTGAGGCGTCTTTTGGATCTTTCCACTTCGCTCCCGGTGTACCTGCAGGATCGCCTTGCTCGGACTTTTGGCCTTTTGGACGACCGAATGATAGGCGACGTCATGGCCGTTCTCAGCATTGTGGAGCAGTCATTGATGACCGGTCTACCTTTACCGGAAAGACTACCTACACCATTGATTGGGCGTTTCTACGATTCTTGGGGGGCACAACGACGGCAATTGATCTTGAGCAAGTCGCTGGTGCGTGATGAGGGCTACCGGCGCTACTGTGTGGCCATGTCCGCGTACCTGAAATTCCTGTCCACGATAGATGATCTTGTTCTTCTATTGAAGCAGACTTTGGGTGAGAACCACGTTGTACATTATTCCAAAGATGCGTAGGATATAAGAATAATTCTGATTTCTGGTTCCTGGCTCGGATTTATAGTCTACTATTTTTGAACTAACTCGATGCTTCATGTGTGATTGATGTATCGACTTTTTCGGTTTGGCTCTTCCTCTACCGTCAAATGACTCATTTTTCTTTTCTGCATCGGTTCGTTGATCCGTGGATCTACGTTTAACCCTCACACACCAGCCGCTACGGTGACCCACAAATAGTGTCGCCATGTCCGGATATATGTTTACCAGGTGAGGGGAGGCAATGCACCCCGGGAGCCCCCGGACTTTACTTATCAAACATCATGAAGAAAATGTCCGACGTATCAGAGCAAGAGCTAAGTGAGATCTATGCCTTCGCTGTGCAGCTGGGGAAGGATGCAGGGCATCTCCTCATGCAGGCGATGCAGCGCCGCATGAATGGCGACGCTGCTAACGGTTCCGGCCCGGGGGTCGAGTACGTTCAGAAGGAGAACGCTGTCGATATTGTGACAAAGACGGATAATGGTAAGTGGTAGCCTTGCCAAGCTTTCCTCTCCTGTATTTCTCTTCTGACACTACTCAATAGATGTCGAGGCGTTCATCCACAGCTCCATTTCACAAAAGTTTCCCAGCCACAAGTACGCGCCGTCAGACCTATTGTGCCCTCGATTCCTCAATTACTCACCACTTGTGCAGGTTTATCGGAGAGGAAACCTACAGCGCCGGAACATCGCGTGAATACCTTGTCGATCAGTCTCCGACGTGGATTGTTGACCCCCTCGATGGCACCGTCAACTTCACCCACTTGTTTCCCATGTTCTGTGTTTCCATAGCTTTTGCAGTCAACGGCACCCCTGTGATTGGCGTCATCAACGCACCTTTCCTGGGCCAGCTATTCACTTCTTGTAAAGGCCGCGGTGCCTGGTTAAACGAAACGCAGCAACTTCCCCTGCTGCGCAGCCCTATTCCACCGATGCCCGCCAATGCACCCAGTCAATGCACGTTCTCCTGCGAGTGGGGGAAAGACCGTCGGGATACACCAGATGGCAACTTGATGCGCAAGGTTGAATCATTCTTGACGATGGCCTCGGAGCGGGACGGGCGAGGTGGCAAAGGCGGCATGGTCCACGGAGTTCGCAGTCTCGGAAGGTATCATCATCCTTTCACCCTTCTCTGTACATGTTCTCGAGCACGCTGACCCGTTCGTTATCTAGTGCAACATTGGATCTTGCATACACAGCTATGGGTTCCTTCGATATCTGGTGGGAAGGAGGCTGTTGGGAATGGTGAGTACGAGCAGTGAAGTTAGCTGAAGTTCGACGACTGATTTGTGCTCCAGGGACGTCGCCGCGGGTTTTGCATTGCTAGAAGAAGCAGGTGGCCTTGTAACAACTGCAAATCCCCTCGACAGCTCGGAGAGCCCCGATATTCCAAAAGCACACCTGGGTGGGCGACTCTACCTAGCCATACGGTATGTCGCCAAGAGTATCTACGAACAACAGCCCGCTAACTTCTTTGCAGGCCCGCTGGCCCCAGCGAAGGAGAGTCAGGTCGTGAAGGTCAGGAGAGAACTGTCAGAGAAGTATGGAAACGTGTACGCGAGCTAGATTATAAACGTCCCGGGGTTTGAGATCGCAATGCTACATACGAACGCTCATTTCAACGTTTTGTCATTTAACTTGTCAAGTTGAAAGACTTTGAATCAGTGGAAAAGTTTCTCCGCCGAGAATATTGCTTTTATATTGGCCGCTCACCCTCTGGACCACACTCAGCTGCATTAATCAAGGCCGATTACGCCAATGCCAGATGCACATTGATTCTGCAACAGCCGTAAGGCTGTAGCGTAAATGGGGAAAGTAACACAAAGCAGTGACAATTCCTTCATCTTGACTAATGACTGGCTTCTACGCGGCGTGTTGTACCACATCGTTACAAGCCTGCCATGGTAGAAACGATAGCCAATCGCGACTTTTGCAAAGACTCACTGCTGGATCTTGAGAAAGTTCAATACAAGGTCAGTTACACTTCCAACATGGACAGAAATGAGCTTTTTGGCGTAATCAAGTGCACAGCTAGCTAGAACCACTTCGTAATATAGATGTTCTATATTTACATTCATTATCTGGCCAATCTTTGCCGGATGGACTTTCATTCGAGAATGGCTTCTTACTCAGTGCGGGCCAAACCACGGCAAGACGCCCTGCATACCAATATACCATGCTTTGTCTTTGACCATGGCGTTGGGCTAAACGTTAAAGACACCTTGAATCTAGAATCATAACCACAGCCAACCACAGTTGGTCTTCACAAGCGGCCAAATTCAAAACGTGCTGTAACTTTCTACACGTGACTGGGTGGCTTGTTGCTTTTGCAGTAAGTAACGGCCAGGCAAGCGGCTAGGGGCTCTTGCGTCTAAAGCGCAACGGTTATTGTCTGAGAGCTCCGTAGACCGTGAGCTAAGAGCAATGAGGTGGTTGATCACATTAATCTCATTGAGATGAATTTTGGAAAGTGGCTTGATGCCATCGAATGAGTTGGCAAGTTGCAGTGTTTGATGGACAAAATATCGACTACAGGGCCGTATCCGACATTACCAAAGGTTGGTGTCCATGCGTCTCCCCGCCTACTAATAACTCAATTCCATCATTGTATGCTAATTCAATCGTGAAGGCTTAAACTAGTTTGAGGCTTCCCCAAAGCATGCTTTGCTAGAGGCACCGTGACGCTACTCTAGGCTAGACAAAGAAAAGCTTTTTTAAGGCTGAATCAAGCCCGAGGCAGATTCCAGAGGCAAGGTTGATACTAAAATTCAGCTGCTGGTTATGAAATAAGAATTCGATGATAAGCAAGATCATACGAGGACATTCATTGGCCTACCGATCCTCAGATGCAACTCCTGTGGCTTGAGTCCATGTGCATTCTAGACTGGCTCCCCGCAAAGCGGTCACATGCAGCCGTTCGAACAGGCGAAATATATCTTTATCCATCTCCCCTCAAAAAGAAAGACAGTGGAGGCTTCAATCTAACCTGTCATTCCTACTTTGTAAGTGCCGCTACAGTCGTGGCTCGACCCAGCATCCATATCGTTCGACACAATCCACAAACATGGCGAAAACCAGCTTTGCCCACAAGGTCATATCGGCGATTCTCCGCTTCGGTGAATTTGCCTGCGCCCTCATCGTCGTCATCATTCTTGCCCGCTTCTTTTATTATCTAGGCGAAGAGCACGTCCATGCCGATGAACGACTAGTTTATGCCATGGTCGTTGCAGGCATGGGCCTTATATACTCATTCTTCCTATGTCCGCCCTTTACAGTACTGTTCAGGGCTTTCCCTGCAGACTTCATTCTTTCTATCATGTGGCTTATAGCATTCTGCCTACTCATTACTGTATCTTGCCCTCCAAGACCACTACGCGACACACAACTAGGCTAACATATTCTCTACAGAAATCCGGAACAAATACATGTTCTTCTTGGTGGTTCAGAAATTATTGGGGCTACTACTGGGGTTATAAAGAGGTCGATGATGACCTGTACGATTGGATCTACGAACCCCCTGCAATTGATGGGGCGGCGTGCCCCCTTTGGCGAGCCGTTCTGGCATTTTCGTTCATAGCCATGGTGGTTCATCTTCTGAGTGGCTTTTTGGTAGGCCTGCTTTCCCCATCATTACCTATGACATCTTTGTCTGGTATCACATGGCAGATGAAGCATTTTAACAACACACGATGGGTGTCAGCTAAAACTTTCATTTACTAGGGAATTTACGTCTACCAGAATTATATCAAGAACAAACAGTCTACAAATGGCACGAAGACGCGAGGAGAGAAGTTTTTTGGGTCAGTAGCACCTTTATCTCATTCTCATCACCGATGTTAATAGTCTTGTCTGTCGTAGTCGTCATCCCCACTCAGCTGGTTACCAACACCAGCCAGGCGTGCAGAGAGAGGCAGGGGGCATGGCATGAGATCCAAAGTTAGGGAGCATAAGCAGAATATTTCTTGAGTAGCCTACTCCAAAGATACGAAAAAAAAAAAAAAAAAAAAAAAAAAAAAAAAAAAAAAAAAA